>PVHP010000885.1:0-30184 GCA_004024765.1 Zapus hudsonius
CACACACACACACACACACACACACACACACTTGTGGTAGCCCAAATGAGGAGCAGCCATAATATTGAGGTGGGGCTGGCAGTCCAGGAGAAACTGCACTGTGAACAGAGGAATGCTTATAATTGAGTTAAATGTATTATCTTTAAGCGGTTGAAGTCTGAAAGGCAAATTAACCCAAGAAGCCCTTGATAACCATTATGGAGGGGTAAAAAGCAGATCTCTCTGAGTAGGAAGGGTTTCATCAAAGGCCAGGAAAGCTAGATGATTGGCCATTATGTGTAAATTGGGATCTGTTTTCACAATAATCAACTTGTTAATTTTCAATGAAATTATTTCAATGAAATTTTAGCATATCCTGAACTCTCTTTATTTGCCTCTAATCCCTTTCTTTCACCAGATGGACATAATGTCAATGTTTAAAAGGAAGTATTTATGCCTTTCTTTCAGCAGTTAATTACTACCTGTCACGCAGTGGAAGATTTCAGGCAAGCCACACAAAATAAAATGTGTAGCCTTCAGAGGAGAAATTCACTCAGTCAACAAATGCATCCTGAGTACCTGAGGTATGTGGAATGGTGGAAACTGGTTAATAAACACACTTGGAGAGAAAGAGAGCACACACACACACACACACACACACACACACACACACACACACACAAAACTTAGGCAAACAAGGAATTGAGGTGTTCTGGACTGAACTGCAGCTCCCTAAAATTCACAGGCTGAAGACCTGGAACCCACTACCTCAGAATATGACCACCTTGAAGACAGGGACTTTGATGAGGTGATGAAGTTAAAATCAGACCCTCAACCAGTCCGCCTGGTGTCTTCATGAGAGGACAAAGTTAGGACACAGGAAGAGACACCAGGAACGCTGGCTCACAGGGGAAAGACCATCTGAGCCATCTGAGAACACAGCAAGGAGGTGACCATCTGCAAGCCGAGGACAGAGGCCTCAGGAGAACGAGAGAACTGATACCCTGATTGTGGACTCCAGACTGTAAAACTGTGATAAGTCCTTTTTTTAAGCCCCCCAAGTCTATCGCAGCCCTCACAAACTAATGCACATGCCAAATATTTACAGGCAATATGTATAATATTATATGTCTTCCTCGTCTACAGCAAAGCCCAGGTTCCTTCAGTTACTATGTCTTGTGCCCTTTTCTCCAGAGGTCTCACCCCTAATTAATCCCTGAACCCAGAGACTCACTACTCTGCCTCCACCTAAAGGGTTTGTGTGTGTGTTCATATACTAAAGAGTCCATGGTCAAAAACTACTTGCAAGTGAACTGCAAAGACAAAATGTGCCACAAAGTATGTGCCAGCTTGTTCCACTCTCCTGATTCCTGTTAGAGAGTACAAGAAAGTAAAACTTCATTATATCAAAGAATATAGTTACTGCAAAACAGTACAACTTCTACATTGAAAGATTAGTTCTGCCTGGAACCAGTAGACATGTCATATTTCTGGAAAGCCATTTGACACAAATCAGTCTAAAAAATAAAACAAGCAGGTGCATAATATATTACTCAGAATAAAATAAACATGGCTTCATTTTTAAGTGCCAGAGTTTATTTCATCCATTAAATCTCCATCAGCTACTGCATGCCTGGCGCCCTCTTGTGTCCACTTGGGGATAAGTTTGTTTGCAAAATTTGTGACCAATTCATCCCTTGGCATCACTTTCAGCCTCTGAAAATGGCAAGAAAACATGCAAACGGAACAAAACTCCCCTTATCAATGGGAATTAGATCAGTAGAAAAAAATGCTATTTTGTTAAAGTAAAAATCAGGTTGCAAATTTTCAAATAAATACTTCTTTACCTTTTGACTCCCTTAGTCAAATACCTATGATCTTTTCTGTAGATTATTATAGACAAAAGCTTTTCATTTTGCTCTAGGAATTATAGGGACTCACATGAATTTACTATTCTATCAAAATTTTAGTTATAAAACATCTCCCTCCCCAATTATGCCTCAAAAGGTATTTATTTTATTCATCTTTCTAGAGGAAAATTGTGTGAAATAGTTTTTGCAAAATAAATCATAAATTATGCTATATACAATGACTGTATCTGAACAGTTTTGCTCGAAATAACAATTATTAGTGCCGCATTGTTATTCCCATCACCAAGAAGTAATATAAGCCAATTGCCAAAACATGACCTCATCCAGACTAGTTTAGTATGTTCACAATTACAGTACAAAAGGTCACATTGCACATTAAAGTTAATTTCCCCAATTCAGATCTAATAAGGCAGTCACCTTGGTTATTTCCTTGTTTGGTATAGATACCATAAAATATGAATTGGCATCTATATCACAAACCATCTGAGCCTATCCCTAGTTCTCATTACTAAAATTTAGTTCAAATAGCATACATCAAAATCTAACCACCCAATTTCTATTTACCCGGTACTCAGATATATAGCCATGTTCATCTGGGTCATGGGTCTTATTTCTTCTAAAGGCATCATTAAACTCCCCGTGTGAATTCATTAAACTGAACTCCAAAGGCAAGAGGATTGGCAAGCTGACAAGCTTCCCAAAGATACAAAGGCAAAACAAATACCACAGAAGTCTTAAGAGAGAGTGACAACTGTTGAGAACAAAGAGAAACAAGTGAACTTGAGATTGTAAGACAACTATAAGATAAGAAAGCTGACAGAAAGGCAGAGAAGTAGGGTCTCTGCTGGCATTCTGCCTGGCTGCCTCCTGGCCAGGGACTTTGGTCTTGTCATCACCAATAGATTGGGGCTAATCTTTACTGTCTCATTTTGAGGGAATATCACATAAATCCTTAAGGAACACATGTGACTAAAAAGATGTAGTGTATTAATCAATGTACTTCAAATATTTAAATTGAACTAGGAGTAAATATGTGAATAATTCTTTCATTCTTGGGAAATGCCTTTATATTTTTAAATTCCAAGTTATTCTGATATTAGAAATAAGTACAAAATTACCAACATGGATTCAAGTACCTAAATCTCAGAGGACAATTTACCATGCATTTACTTTTACGTGGGTGATTTCTTCCCTCACTGTGAGACAAGCACACATGAGATTCTTTTTGTGTTTGCGTGTGAAATCAAATACGATAATAGGTATATGATTACCAAAGGATGCCTCCCTCATTGTTTAGGCAACGAAAACAAAGGGGAACATGTAAGGATTTCATGTAATAATTGCTTTCCTTTTCCTCCCCCACTTTCTTCCTCCCAGAAAGGAGTGTTTGGCCAGCTATTTTAATCATTAATTTTTGCACTACCTGAATAAACAAGTAATAAGGAAAAGAAGGCACAGAACACCATAAGACATCTTAATGTGGGTATAGAAAGGCTCTCTCTAATGTCCCAAGTCTGTGCTGTCCCTGTGAGAACCTCCCTTTCCAGCTTCCAAGGGCACTCCATACTGAGCACAAACACTCTGCTCTATTCTTTAGGGGAGAAATCCAATGGTCACTAGCTGAGTATGGCCACAAACTTTTTAGCATAGGCAATGAGTCTTATCTTCCAAGTACCTGGATAAAGGTTTCAGTGAGCCTAGAATATGTTGGGAAAAGAACAGGTCAGGGAGACTCATTGTCCTGGCTAAAGCTCTGGAGTACTCCCCAGGAACAATCCAAGGACTGTTGGATTCATGAACTGAACATTCATCTCCTCCCCTGTAGAGTGGGTTGAGAGAATCTCTGTATATGTGGGGGCTCAACAGGTGAGAGCACTTGCCACACAAGCGTGAGGGACTAAGTTCTATCCATAACACCTGTGTGGAAAGGTAGGTATAACTATGCATGCCTATAAGCCCAGCTTTGGAAATGGGCACAGAGACAGAAGGATCAATGTGGCTCCCTGGTCATCCAATCTAAGTAAAAATAGGGTCCAGTGAGAGACTCTGTCTCAGGGAAATGAGGCAGAAGATCAACAGAGGATAACCCATCTCTTCCTCTTGCCTCTGTGAATGTGTGCATAGGACACATGATCTACACGCAAATGCATACACCATGCACCACACATGCTATACACACATCAGGATAAACAAATTCTAAATCTCTCAAAAAGATTGAGATCTGGAACCAGATATACCTTCCCCATCATGATGGATGGTACTTTCAAACCATAAGACAAAATATATTCTTTCTTAAATTACTTATGTCAGGTTTTGGATCACAGCAACAAGAAAAGTAACAAAGAAAGAAAAGCGGAGCCATTGTTATAATAAACCTGACCAAGTGCTTCTTAGGCTTTGGAAACTGATTTGCAAGAAGAATGTGGCAGAGTTTGAAACTTGGGGCTACAAAAAGCCTTAAAATGCTATAAACAGGGATTAATGGACCAATCTGGTGGAAGTTTGAAAGACCAAAGTGCTGAGAAAAACATGGACTACGGTGACTTGGTTTACTAGGTTTCATATGTGAAGAAGTATGCTAAGTGGAAACTGGAATAAAGGCCATTTGAGTTCTAGTCTGGCCAAGAAGACAGCTACATTCTTCCCATGTCCTGAGAATTTTAGTGAGGCTGAACTGTGGAGAAATGGACAAATCTCTTTGGCAGAAGAAACTTCAGGACAACATAGTATCCAGGCTATGGCAAGGTTAGCCTCACTGCTCTCACCTAGACCTACAGTGAGAGAGCAGACAGATGAAGAATAGGAAGTTTGTCAAGTAAAGGCGTGTGGACAAGTTCAAAGTTCCAGACAAGGAGAGAACAGAGGATAAAGCATTTGACATCCTTAAAGAGAAACCTCATTCTCTTCACTGGATCAATAGGAAAGATACCCTGAGGGCAAGAGCCCACCCATCCAAGGATCTAACTTGTGAACGTGCAAATTTATTTGAAAGGAGATAGCCTAAACTAAGAATCCAGCTGAAAAGTTTTCCTGTTGGAAAGCAACTGCCTAGGGAAGTGTTTACCAAAGGTCATACCAATGCTGATGAAATCGTGATTCAAGAGAGCCAGGTTCCTTCCTAAATTGACAGCGGAACTTGGCAGGGTTAACCACATGGGACTAGTATTGCAGTTATGTAAAATGCAAGATGGAAGAGTCATGGAGTATTTCATCGTGGTTCCAGAGAGCAGCTGAGGTCAGGAAACATGTGACAGGGTAAGAGTCCTTGCAAAGAGTCCTGAGAAATCACTATTTAAAGATGTGAAGGTAAAACCTAGATTGCAATTGAAATCCCAGGATGTTGAAGATGCCTGAACCCTGGGACATCTGCTAGGAAACTGCAGGCAAGTAATCAAACTGGTCCAAGAGAGAAGCTGTATTGCTGCAGGAAGCAGAGCTGTAGGAGAGGGGATATCCAAGTCCTTTGGGACACAGATGATTCCACCACAAGCCTCAGATGCTGGACTCGGAGCTGAAGGATGTGTGGTTGGCTCTGCATGGTTTTGGACTTGCATTGGTTCATTCCCCTACCATGTGTCCCCATTCATCTGTGTTGGAATGGAAATATTTACAATATTTACTCTATGCTATTGGATATGAATGAATATAACTTGCTTACTGAGTTTATAGACTCCCAATTAAACAGTTGCTTTGTGAGGGTCAGAAGAGACTTTCAGATTGTTAACAGTGTTCAGACTACTAAAGACTATGAAAAGTTTTGAAGGTGAACTCAATGCATTTTGCGTTGAGAGATGGCCATAAGCTTATGGTTATAAGGGGTGGAAGTATATTTCTTAAATGTGACATGTTCTGATGTCAAGTTGAAAAGGGGTATGATTGTGATGGCTAATGTCAACTTCTGGGATCAACTTCACCTATGAGACAAACTTCTGGGACTGTCTATGAAGGAATTTCTAGATTTTGCTCATGGAGGTGGGAAACCTCACTCTAACTATGAGTAGTTCAAGTCCATGGTCTGGAGTCCTGGATTGAATACAAGGAGAATATGAACAGAACAGTAGTATTCATCACTCAGTGCTTCCTGATAGCAGATGAAATGTGACTGTTAGGCCAAATTGTAGCCAACAACATGAAGCCTGACTCGCAGAGCCTCAGTCTCCCCTGAGGGAAACTCCTGAACCAGTATGATGAGCTTTAGCATTGAAATCAGACCCCAAACAGGGGTTACAGATAAAACCTGCTTTGTAAAACCCCCCACTGTATCTCTGTTTGTCTGGAGGGACATTTCTTCCTCCATACTAGGACCTATGTGACCAAATGGAACCCTCACCTGGTGCCTACATGACTGGCCCCTGACTCACCCAGCCTCACCTCCCCTTTATAATCCCCAAATCTGCCATTCCAGATGGCTTTTCTCAGCCCTGTTGAGATAGCCCATCGGCTCGTGTTTTTTTCCTGAATAAAGCTTCCATCTTGCCTCAGAGTGGTTTCGGGTCACATATAAACCTTACAGTGACCATCTGCTTCAACTTCCTGTCATTATGCTTGTCCTGCCATGATAAATGGTTACCTTCAAAGTGTGAGAAGAAAATAATGCTTTCCTTCCTTCAGTTACTTTCCTCATATACTTGATCACAGCAACAAGCAAAACTAATAAACTCTCCCACTCTGTTTTAAGATCTATCAATCTATCATTTAGCTATCTATTTTGTTATCTGTGTGTATGAGAGAGAAGGAAAGAGAGAATGGGTATGTCAGAACTTCCTCCTATTGCAAGTGAATTCTAGATACATGTGCCACCTTGTGTATCTGATTTTATGTGGGTACTGGGGAATCAAACGCAAGCCATCAGGCTTTGTAAGCAAAGATCTTTAGCCACTGAGCCATCTCTCCAGCCCAGTCTTCTGCTCATTATCCTTCATTCTGGCCTGTTCAGGGTCTTCTCCTCCCTTGCTGGCTTGATTTCAGACCTCTTCCCTTACATCTTTCTCACCAATCCAACCACCACCCTCTTATGAAAGGAGCCAAATCACACTCCTCCCTTACTTTAACTACTTTAATTGGGTGACCTTGACTGTGCTTTCTCATCCTCAATAAATTCTTTTAAAGCCTAATTACAATTGTCACTCAATTTCTTAAGACATTTGTTTCAAAATCTCTTTTGAATACCAAAATACATAGTTTCTCAAGTCCCTTCTATAAAATTTCTACTACAACACATGACCCATGTACAACCTCCTGTAAGCTTTAAATCATCAATAGATGTCATATAATAGTTAACATGGTATAAATACCATTTAGTTTTTATATTCCATTTTATTATGCTTTTATTATACTCTAGGTTTTATAATTCTTGTTTTTGGGGGGTTTTAAATATATTTTTTCCTTTACTATCCATAATTAGATACATTAGTATCCCCAATTCCCCATTTTCCCTCTTCCCTTTCCCCAATTATAATTCTTGTTTTTAAATTTTTTGGTTAATGTGAAACAATTGTACATATATGTATTGGGTTGTGAGTGTGATAGTTCAACATGAGCATATATGGGTCATGATAAGGTAATTAATATTTCTATGCCTTTATGCTTTGAAGATTCTTATAGTTACTTTTCATGTTTGTTTATTTATGTGTGGTGTATATACACCAGGGCCTCTTGCCACTGCAAACACCTGAAGCCTGACCCTCTTCTCTGTTTCTGGCTTACATGGTGGTGGTTTGATTCTGGTGTCCCCCATAAACTTGTGCATTCTGAATGATTGATCCCCAGCTGATGGGAATTTTTTAGAATTGGAGCCTTGTTGGAGGTGTGTTGTTGGGAGCAGGCTTATGGTTGTTACAGCCAGCTTCCCCTCGCCAGTGTTAGGCACACTTTCCTGCTGCTGTCCACCTGCTTGTCCACCTGATGTTGGCCAGCCTCTGCTCATGCCACCATTTTCCCTCTCGTCATGGAGCTTCCCCTCAAGACTGTAAGCCAAAATAAACGCGTTCCTTCCACAAGCTGCTTTTGGTCCTGTTCTTTCTGCCAGCAACAAGAAAGCAGACTGCAACACATGGATAGCTTGGAACTTGAACCCAGGCCGGCGGGTTTTTCAAGCATGCACATATAACCACTAAGTCTTCATCCCAGCACCCTATTCTAGTGCTTTATAAAATATACACTGGGTGAGTGTGAATAAACGCTACTTGATAGAACACTAAACTTCATCCCTTTCTTTTTGTGTGTGTCTATTACATAGCTTCCCTCTACGCCACCTCCCTTTGCAATCTCTAGTTGTCACTATTCCATATTCAGGTATATTTCCTAAACTTCCATATATAAGAGAACCTGTGGCATTTGATTTTCTATGTCTGGCTTGTTTCACTTAACATGTTTTTCCATTTCTATTCATTTTGCTGCAAATTCAAAGATTTAATGTTTTATGATTAAATAATATTGTTATGAATATAGGCCATATTTTTCTTATTCATTCATCAATGGAGCACCTAGATTTCCATGTCTTGGCAATTATGATTAGTAGTTTCTACTATTATGAATAGTAGTATAATAAACATGGGAATGTAGCTATCTCAATGATCTTCTTTCATTACTTTTAATAGATATAAAGAAGTAGAATAGCTGTATCATATCCAAGGCTGTGTTTTTTGAGGAATCCCCATATTGCTTTCCATAATGTCTATATTAGTCTATATAACATAATATATAATAATGTAATTAATATAGACATTATATTATATATAACATAATATAATGTCTATATTAATTACATTGTGACCTATAGTTCAAGAGTTTCTCCCACATTCTCAAAAAAAGTTGTTTTCTTTATCTTTTTGACAGTACCCATTCTAACTGGGGGAAGAAATCTCATTGTGGTTTTGATGTGTACCTCCCTGATAGAGAATGATATTTTTCACACACTTATTGATTATTTGTATTTCTTCCTTTGAAAACTATTCATCTTAGTCATTCTTCCTTTTGTAATTGAATTACCAAGATTTGGGGGTTGTACACTGTTGAGGTTTCTGAGTTGCTTACATATTCTAGATATTAATCCTTTGTCAGGTGAAGTATTAGAAAGTATTTTTTCCCACTCAGTAAATGGTCTCCACTCTTTTGTTTCCTTTACTGTACAGAACCTTGTGGGTTTGATTGAATCCCCTTTGCCTCTGTTGCTTTGGTTGTCCATGCTGGAGTCTCACAAGAAAACCATTGTTTATGCTAATGTCTTGAGGTTCCATATGTTTTCCTGTAGCTCTTATATTTAGGTCTTTGAACCCTTTTGAGTTGATGTGTGTATAGAATGAGAAATAGGGGTCCAAGTTTCATTCTACTGTATGCAGATATTCAGTATTCCCAGCACCACTTCTTGAAGAAACTGCCCTTTCTCCAATGTATGTTCCCCCCACCAAGAATCTGTTGGCTCCAGGTGTGTGGTTTTATTTCCAGTCCTGTTCAGTTCCACTGATCTGTGAGTCCTTTTTTTGAACCAGCACCAGATTGTAGTATGTTCTAGAATCAGGTATTATGATTCCAGCTTTGTTCTGTTTTTCCTCAGGACTGATTTGGCTATTCTGAGTCATTTTTACTTCTGCATGAATTTTAGGATTATTTTTTTTCAAGTTCTGTGATGAATGACTTTGGTTTCATAATTGCATTGAATTGATTTTGAATTTGTTTCCAACCTGTTGTTTGAATCCATGGAGACAGAACCTGCTAATATAAAATGCCAGATATGCTTAAATATTCTCAGCCACTTCCTTATTGTTCCTCGATACCTTTGTAAGTGGCTAGATTTTCTTTGATTTGCCCATCTTGTGTAAACCCAAAGAAGACATCTCTTCCCTGACAACCTCTTCCAGCAGCACTCATTACCACCTCCTTGGAGAAGTGCCTCTGCCTTGTACAGTTATAACGAGCGGGAACTGCTTCATTCATCCTATCATACCAAACTCCAGTGGCACATGGCAGGCCTTCCCCTCCCTCAGTGACTGATAGGAGTGGAATGGTTGCACCGTGTGCCCAAGTGCAGACTGCCATCATTCTGATTAGTGACTGGAGAGGTTTCAGAGGATTGCAAGGTGTCTGTGTATATAGGAGCAGGAGCCCAAAGAAAAGATCTCATGTCTTTCTTAGCAGGGCATTCAGGAACCCTGAAGCTGGTGATCTGGTGATTGGCTGAGACAAAGGTCTCAAGAAGGCAGGACCTTAGTGGTCCATAGGACTAAAAAGATATGAGTGCGAAAGAGGACAGAACAGCATGGACTGACAGGCTGATGGGTCCAGAAAGACAGGGGCCATCAAGCTTAAACCTTGAGATAAAGATCCAGGGTGACGCAGAGCCAGGTGTGGTGAACAGGATGATGGTGTTAACCCTCTGATCATAAAGCAAGACTGAAACAGAAGCAAGGCAGTAGGGCAGGGGCAGCAGGGGAAGATGGAGAGGGAACCAGTCAATAAACTAAAGAACCTTATATGGAAGGTTCCAGCAAGTGGAGAAGTGGGGGACAGGTGAAAAGTTTCTGTTTATAAATCAATAACTTGTCTTGAAATGGTAACAGAATTTGCCATTAACTATACTGAGGAAAACTTCTTTGGGCATGACAAGCCCTCATGGTCATGACATGTTGCTTTCTTTGAAGTTTCCATGAGCATTTCATAGCTGACAACATTAATTATAATGTTTACCATAGCTCTCCTTTTAGGATACACTCCTAGAAAATGTTTCAGATTGTGGTCATGATGTTTTTGTGCTGTTTTTAAAAAATTATATAATCTTAAATTACTATGAAGAAAGAAAGAAAGAGCATTCAAGAAATACCAGAGAGGAAATTAAATTCAGGCTTTTGTTTTTCTAGGTAACTTTAACAAATCCTAATTAAGGAATGATTTGTAAAATATTTTTATTTCTTGACTATAGAATCAAAGTGACTCAAAAAAAAGAAGTCAAAACTTTTATACCAAGAACAACTGGCATACTAAAATAATTATTTATAAGTAATAACAGGTTAGCTTGTAACTTTATATACCAGCCCTGACTCTCTGGACTGGGAAAATGCAACTGGCCCAGTTAAGGAGCCTGAAACATTGTGGGTTTGGCATATTGTGTGGAGCCCAAGCCCTTTGCTGTTTGAATTCATTTATTCTTGGCAAAATAAAACTTACTGCCCCTAACGAGAATGATGTTTTTAAAAGTCTCATTAAAATGATTCCAAAGTTTCCTTGGACTTCAAAAGGCTCTTACAAAACAACATTTTTATTAGTTAAATTTATGGAATATGGTGTGTATTGATTACGTTTTTCTTATATCTTAAATAAGTAATAATTATGGCAAAACCAGTGGGATGTAGTGTCTGGAGATGGTTGGCAAAGGAGAAATCCATCAGAGACCTCTTTACTTACCACAAGTCACGAGAAAAGATTCTCTCTCAAGAGGGGCTGCAACTCCACCAGGCCTGGGCACAGCACTGTTTCTCTGCTGATTATCCACTGCCAAGAGAGGTGTCCTCAGAATGGGTCCCGAGAACTTTCAATAGCAGAAGCAGACATGCCTGTCCACTGACCTTTCTGTTAATTAAAGCAGCCTATGTCCATAACATCCTGCCATGAGACTCTTCCTCTCAATTCCCCTCTTTTCAGGATCCTTGGTGTCATTACTTTCACCAGGATTGTCCCATTATGGACACTTTACTCAGTGTGCCATGATGTGCAAGGGATGGCAAAGTGAGTTTCCTTCTTCATCCATCAAAAAGAGCCAAGGCGTGGGCAAGAAGTTCAAGAAGGTTGCATTCCCTTCCCAAGTTCACAGCACGGAACAGCCACCATCTTAAGCTGTCCTTATGACAGATTTCAGCTACTTTTATATTTTGAGCTGTGGGTTAGGCTGAAAGCCTTGAAGTTTAAGTCCATCAGATTTATCTCATATAATAGGTCTTTTGTTATCCAAGCAATTGTGTGATTAATTTCTGGAGGATACAATTGCTTAGGCAAGTAAAAGTCATCATGCCATTAAATGATTCACTACCATCTGACAACTTACAAAATTTTGATTCTCCCAGCTGCTTTGATCCTTCTAGGTCATTGATTTTTCTCTGGATGGTCTGTGGTTATAAGTGTTGGACAATATATTTGAGAATATTAAAATTAATGGCAGCAGAAAATGCAGTCATATGACACGAGCTTTCATTGAACAGTAGAAGTGACTTTGGAAATCTGCTCGCGTCCTGCTCTGGGAGGAGGCTAGATAGCTGGCAGTCTCCTCTCCGTCACAGTGGGCTTAGAGAGGGAGCGATCCTATGGATGGGAAGGAAACAGCGAGGGTGAGCTGGGGTCTAGAAAACAAGGATTATATGGTGATTAATAGGAACTGTGTTGCAGGTACCTTCTTGTTGCTGGGACAAACCATCCATCCCACCAGAAGCAGCTTAGGGAAGGAAAGAGTTTACTTTGGCTTAGTTTTGAAGGAAAGTTTCTTCATGGCAGAGCAGATAGACAGAGGATCACATCTTGTCATAGCAGCTTGGAGGAAGGAGCACCAAGAGGGAGCTAGCTACTGGTCTTAAAGCTGGGCTAGGTCACCCCAAAGCCCAGTGACACACCACCTCCAGAAAATCTTAACCTCCCAAATGCACAATAATTTCCCAACTTGCCTCCAGCTAGGGACTAAGTGTTCAAAATCATGGGACTATAGGGGACATTGTAATTCAAATGATCACAGACAGTATTAAGACATCCAAGGAGTCCACTTTACACACATGTTCTGAGTAAGTAGGATATAAAAGAATGCACAAAACAATAGGGAGTGAGCAATGCCAATACCGACACAAAAGGAACTCTACCTATGGCAGGAGGGCCAGCATCCTGGATTGTAGGAACACCAAGGGGACTCTCAGTGAGATACCTCTGATAGTCACATGGAATAAACAACTAGAGAGAAGACGCAACAGTGTATTACGCAGTGATAAATCAGATACATGATTTAAAGAGTTAATTAAGCTCATTTTTCATCTCTTTGAATGAACAACTCTGATAGCATACAGCTTATTATTAAATTATAATATCGAACACACATTAGTTTCTATTGATGCTATAAAGCAGTATCAATGAACCACAAGGTAGGATAACTCATGTACTCAACAATGGGAAGCTGAAATGATACCTTGTTTATAGCAAAAATAGCAAATCTCAAAAACTTAAAATCAGTATGACTAGTCCTGAAAACTAGCCCTGAAAAAAAATGTGACCCTTGTGGACATTCAGCCTAATAATCAAAGTTCAGACTTAAAGCTCTTGGACACACTGAGGGTCTCCTCCAGACCCCAGTCTTCACACACTGGGTGACAAAGATGACAAGTCCAGAACTAGGCCTGTAATGCACTTGTGTTATGGTAAAACAATGCCAGCACACAGCAGATCAAGACAGTCCTGTTTCCGGGGACTGCCGGGGTCCCCCTGTATCTACTATCCAGCCTCCTTCTGTCCCACATGATCACCCAATCCCACCTTCTCAGAAGCCTCTGGCTCCCTTCCCTTTGTGGAAAATCAGGACATAAATGAGAAAAATCTCCTCAAGTTTTGCCTGACTCTGATTTATATGAGAAGAGAGCTGGAACCAGCCTGTGCCAGACCCTGGAATGTCACCTCCTATGGCAACCATACATGTCTCTGATATTTAGCTTTTCAATCTCACTTTGACCTTGAACCTAGATGTGTAAGAACTATGGATATCAAAGGAAATTACCTATATTATTATTATTACCTTCAATTATCCCTTTTGCCATCTAGCTCCATTGGGTAAAACAACTATGGTGGGCAAGTATTCACACCCACTGAGGGTATCACCTCTTGGAGTGTTCATTCATTCGCATGGGGGAAAAGAATCTGGACACAGAGAATTGGGCAAATACCATTGTGTTGGCTAACTGAAAGTGTCAACTTGACTGGATCACAGGGTGCCAGACACTAATCAGGAAGGCTTCTGGGTGTGTATTTGAGGTTGTGCGTTTGTTTTTGATAAAATTGATATTCACAAGTACACTGAGTAAGCAGGTTATCCTCCCTTGATGACCCATTGATGATTTGAATACAACAAAAAGTCTGACCTTTCTGAGCCAGTGGATGGACTTCTGCCTGCCTGGCTGCCCCAGAGAGAGCATGGATCTTCTCAGGTCTTCAGACTCAATAGAAAACTCAGTGCATACTAGCTGCTGGCTTTCAAACTGACTACAACTCAGCTCCCTAGGACTCCGGCTCACTAGCTGCAGGGCTTGGGCCTTGTCAGCCTCCAAAACCATGTCTGAGCCAAATACACACACACACACACACACACACACACACACACACACACACACACACACACACCAGGAGAGGAGAGAGAGAAATTTTCTAGAAATGCTCAACAATGTGTATAAGGATGAAATGTTGGGTTTTTTTTTTTTAAGCTTCAGGGGGAAAAAGGAAGAAAAGCAGGTGTTGCAGCCAACTCATTGCCACCAAAAAGAACCTGACCAAAAGCAGCTTGTGGAGGAATGAGTTTATTTTGGCTTGCAGACTGGAGGAGAAGCCCCATGGTGGCAGGGAAAACAACAGCATGAGCAGAGGTGTGGACAGCACCTCCTGGCCAACATCAGGTGAACAACAGCAGCAGGAAGGTCTGTCAAACATTGGCAAGGGGAAGCTGGCTTTAACCCCCATAAGCCTGCCCCCCAACAACACACCTCCAACAAGGTTCCAATACCCAAACTGCCATAAGCTGGGGATCAAGCATTGAGAATACATAAGTTTGTGGGGGACACCTGGATCAAACCACCACAATGAGTGACATGAATGTTGGTAAACTGAGTAACAAATAGAACACTTGGGGTTTGTTGCATGCTCTATAGTTGTGTGTTTAGAATTTTTGTAATAAAACTGAATATAGTATATATTAAACATACCTGCCCCGTGATTCGTAATAAGTCTTTTTTGTTTTATCAGATCACATTGCTCTCTCCTGATCAGAACACATCAGCGTAAGAAGTATGCAGTGAGCATGTGTCCTGCAAGGAGGGAAATGAAGTCGTAGAGATGGGCAGCAGGAAAGCCAAGAGCTGAGACCCCGAAGCCAGGGTCTTTGTGAGATTCCCTAAGCAGCTCAGAGGAGGGGAGAATGATCCAGGCATTGCCACAAGCATGAAGGCTAACATACTGCTCCTTTTCTTCTAGTTTTAATTTAATTAATTAGCTTTCCTAAAGATTCTCCTTGCCCTTTTCTATTGGTCCATGGTATTCAAGGAGCAGGTTCCTTGACAGAATGCTCTGAGTTTTGTCACACCAAAGGGACTGCTGGCTCCTTCGTCAACCTGTATCTGAATTACCTGCCAACGAACTCCATCATGAAGAACAGAATGTGAGAGGAACAACTCTCAGATACTTGTCTCTGCGTGCAGGTACATAGTGACCAGTATGGATGGACACTGTGTCCAGCTTGTATCTGAGTGTGGCTCTTACCAGCCAGTGATCTGACCTTAGACAAATCACATTCTCTCTCCATGTCTCTCTCGAGTTCTGCTTTCATGCAATTCCAGGGCAGTAGCTGAGTTCCACAGTCCCTCCTTCCTGGTGGTCTGTAAGAGGGCGGTGGGACAAAGACCTGGCCGACTTTACTCACCATTCCGCTATGAACAGCACAGTTACTTGAACAAGGGAGCCTGGTTTATTACAATAGAGTAATAACTAACTAGTTACATGCGATCATAAATCTGAAAACTTGATCTTGACCTGGAAATGAGGAGGGTCTGTGCTGCAGTGTGACCACTAGATGGCAGCACACGCCCACCTCAGAAGATCCCAGCTGAGCCTGCTGAGTGTTCAGCTGCCCTGACTCCTGTCTCTCCCTACATCCTCTCTTGTCTACTGCAAACAAGCCATGTAAGTTACATCATAGAGGGGAACATAGATTTTATGTTATCTCAAGCCAAGGATATTTATACACCTTTATTTAAATTTTTGATACTTTCACCATTTTTGCATTTATTTTTATATTTTAAAGAATATAACATTAAGAGCTGGGGATGCAGCTCAGTGGTAGAGTGATTATCTAGCTACTGTGAGTCCCTGAGTCTGATCCCCAGCAATTAAAAAGACCCTAAAAATACATTAAATTTTTGTCTTGAGGGTCGGGCATGGTGGTGCACACCTTTTTGTTTGTTTGATTGTTTTTTCATCTTTATTATCCATAGTTACATACATTGTATGAACAAATCTTATGATGGTAGTATCCACATTATCCTCCTCCCTGTCCCCAACCCTTTAATCCCAGCACTCTAGAGGCAAAGGTAGGAGGATCACCATGAGTTCAAGGCCACCCTGAGACTACATAGTGAATTCCAGATCACCCTGGGCTAGAGGGAGACCCTACCTCAAAAAAAAAAAAAAGTGTCTTGATTACTGAGTTTTCTGCACCAAAGACAAGTGCCATGCTCTCTTCAC
Source organism: Zapus hudsonius (assembly GCA_004024765.1). Classification (NCBI taxonomy): domain Eukaryota; kingdom Metazoa; phylum Chordata; class Mammalia; order Rodentia; family Dipodidae; genus Zapus; species Zapus hudsonius. The sequence goes on from PVHP010000885.1 coordinate 16,317, forward strand.
CTTCAAATTGAAAACAAAACAACACAAACAAAAGGAAAAAAAACATGGCTGTTTCCAGTGGCCAAGAAAATCATCTCACTAAGAGACCTGGTCCACACAGAGATACCAGATACTGGAGCACAGAACAGAGCTCAGCCATTCCCAGCTTGTTTGGGGAAAAGCCAAGATGCAGAAGCTGATGATGGCCGCTTGAGCAAAGAAAGACCTGTTTTAAGTTTCCTGCCGTCTGGTCTTCTTGCTCGTGCTGTCCTTCCAGAGCTTTCCTGCTTCCATAGGAATGACACCCCCTCCTTCACACCTTTTAACTGTTTGACAGCCTTTCTTTTCTTCCCTGCTGGCCCACTGGCACAGAGAAGTTTCCGGTGTTCTCCATTTTGTTCTGTCATACTCTTTCTTAGAGCCCAGAGGAAGTGAGAAGATAAGGTGGGTGGGATGAGAAAAGGGGGAGATTCAGAGGATGAAAGAATCAAAGAGCTGAGGTTCAAAGTCAAGTCTCTCCACTCAGACTTCAGGCTCCGTGGGATACTGACCATAACCTTACACGAAGCAGGAAACATTCATTAGCTGGCATGGATGGTCACCCATGCTTACACAGACCATGAAAAGTCATAAAGTGAAACAGTTCAAAGTCTTACCCTAGAAATATTTGTCTCTGGAGCAGCGTTCCTTAGCACTCTAGCTGACTCCTCCACTCGTGACTCCTTCACTTAAAGGCATGGAGGTCAAAGCATGAACAGATTTCAGCCACGGCCAGACCATGAACACTGCCACCAGCTTCTTTCTGTGTTGATTAAGCCCTCCCTGTGAATGAGGTCAAACCCTGTACCTCATGGCTTCTTTGACCCCCCAGGACCCAGGGAGCCCCAACATAAGGACTTCCCAGCTCCTGGGATTCTGACTGGTGGTACAGACGAGCTATGTCTCTAGAAAGGTCCCCCTGCTCAAAGGTAACCCAATCGCTTCAAGGCTGGTGCAGCTCTGCTGAGCCAGTAACACGGTCCTCACACTCAGGCCTGGGCCTGGGGTCCCTGAAACAGCTTTTCTGAGCTCCCATGAGAACATTCTATGTTCGCAGAACCTTGAATTCTCCACCTAGGTAGAGCTAAGCCAAGCTTGGGGATCGATACAGATCTTGTCCTCATTCTATTTCAGAGGAAGCAGAGTTTGTGGCATTGAGGCTTCACCCCTTAGACATTCTTGGCTGGCTACAGGACAGTTATTTGTAGAACTTTAAATGTAGTTAGGATGCCTAGGTCAGGTGCCCAGGCAGAAGTTTGTGAGTGTTTTGTGTGCATGAGACAGGGAGAAGGTACACAGGCTGGCTGTCTTTATCACCATGCTCTGGTAGCATGGTCTCCAATTCTGTGTACAGACCTAGCTTCAAGGTCATTACACGAGTTATTCATGTGTTGATATAGAGAATCGAATATTTCTATTAATTGGTATGTCAACTGCAGTTATAACTGAAATATCTTGACATGGAGGGCAGGGGCTCTCATTTCTACTCCTGCCCTGGGCCCTGTGGCAGACAGAGTAGCTAACAATGGCTCCCAACTGCTTCACTAGCCCAACAGGCTGAGTCCTCACACCCATACCTTTAGAAATGTCTCCTCCCTCCCCATGTCAGTGTTCTTGGATAGTCTCAGCTGGGTGTGTCCTTGATATTAGCACCCTGACTGATAGATGCCACAAGTTTAAGAATAGGTGGCATAGAGAATCTGAATTTCAAAGAAAAGTCGACTTAAATGGGTAGAAAAGGGAGAGAAAAATAAGTCTTCATGCAAAAGTAACCCAAAGTGGACTCACACAGAGGGCAACCCAAATCATATAAAGCAAGGTGAGTTAGGTCAAGATAATGTTCAGGGGAACACATGTTCCCAACAGATTCAAGCATGCCAATGGCGGGGAGATGTGAAACACTACAGGAGCTAGTCAGTTTCCTTGGCTAGGTAGACAGGGAAAAGAGGGCCCTTGGCAACCCAGGGACTTAACACAGAAAGAGGCTTGTGGCAATGTTCATGGTCTGGCTGAGGCTAAAATCTATCCATGATTTTACCTTCACAATTAAAAAGAGGGTGACTCAACCTCCTCCTCCTTCTTCCTGGCCTGGGTGAGTTTTCCCAGTGGTGGGCTGGCTTGGCTGACTCTCTGGGCAGACTTGTACCTTTCTGGGGCTTGTGCAGTGTTGTATGCACAATGGACCAACCAGTGCCTCCACCTCCATTTAAGCTGACCAATCATAGACTCTGGATGAGTGGGCTTTCCCGTGCAATAAAGGTTTAGTTCCACTGAAACTGTGAGTTTTTCCAGCTCTGGTAACCCCCTCCTTATAGAAGAGTCTGATTTCTTTCCCTTTTACTCTAAAATAAGCTGTAGTCTCTATAAACACTTTCCTCCCCATTATTTCTTTCATCAGTAGAGAAAATGAACCAAAGACCCTTAGATGATACCAATGTCTGTTTCCTCAGATGTGACCCCTGGAGAAGCCCCACTGAGCTACTGCACTTCAAGGTGTATGGGCCACTAGGGCTTGTTCATCTTTTCCAATGGTGGTTGTAAAGGTTAAGCTTTGTTGTCAACCTGAAAGGATTTAGAATCACCTAAGAGACAGATAAGGCATACCTCTGGGTGTTTCTGTGAGAACGTTTCCAGAGGCACCATCCAGATTGAACCAAGGGGGAGAAAGGGAAAGCCTAGCTGAATGCTGGGAGTTCCTTTTCTCTGCTTTCCTGACTGTCATGGCATGAGCTGCTTTGATCTCCCACACCCTTCCCACTCTACTGCACTGAATCTTCTGAAACTGTGAGCCAAAATAAATCCTTCATCCCTTAAGTTGTTTCTACCAGGCATTTAGTGACAGTGACACAAAGTAATTCAGTCATTACAATATTGAGATATTTGTATAATATCATACCAAAGATTTCATGTAAGTTTTGATGATGTCATCACTATTGAAATGTGGCAATCTTGAGAGGATACCTGTGGGTGACTTTGTCCTAGTTTCAGAAACTTTCCAAAAACTTCCACAGGTATGTCTCTGGTTTGTGATAATTATGCTTCCCTCAATATTTTCTCTATATGTTGTTTTCTCCTGGCTTTGTTTAGGTATTTACCAAAAAATATCTTTAAGAACTAATATGTCCCACAACTATTATAGTAGCTGTGGAAACAAATGACTGCCATATTCATGAATAATGGAGACAATTTCTCCACACACACACACACACACACACACACACACACACACACACACTCCCCTAATAATGGACTTGCCTGCTAGGCTAGGAGGGAGCTTGAAAGACAGTTAAGAAGTCAAGTATACTTTGGGGGGAAGGGGACCAGTGGGAGGCAGGCACCGCAGAGTGTTCTAACTTGCTAAATGCTGAAAAGAAGTGACTGATGAGTGCTCATCTCTGAAGGAGACATAGTCATCATCCCCTCCAGGGCTAATGTAGTTTCACAGAAGATGGGGTAGAAAGAAAGTAAAAGAAAGAGGATGGGGAGGAGTGCTATGGAACTCTGGTTTCTGGACATGACAAGGTCATTGCACCCATGAACTCACCTGCACAAGACCTATACATGCTGGTGCCAGTCGACATCTGTGATAGATAGGGGAGGGGCTTTGGAGGCCACTCCCCTCATAAGGAGCTAATGATAGTTAAAGGTTTCTGGTGAGAGGAAGTCATTATTTTCAATGGCAGAGCCTCTAATGAAAGAGACTGGGGATATGGGGGTCGTAATAAAAGATATTGTGGGGTACATATGAGAAAAATGTAATATATGTCTAAGAAAATGTCAAAAATCAAAAATAAAAACAAATACAGAAGTCAAGTGTACACAAGTATACAGACATAACTGACACGGGGCTCCCTGAAACAGGAACACGAGGAAAAGCATATGGCTAAGACCTTCTAAAAGAGTAAAGCCCCAAATAAGCAGAAATCAAAATCATCCCAAAGCTTTGCTTGCCATCTACCATCTCGTTTTATATAAAGCTTGCTTGAGCTATTTTTCCTTACCTCAAAGCTTCAGTGTACTTGCTACCTCCCTCTTCTCTGTCTACATGAAAGCCCTTTTAGAGCCCCTCCAGCTAATCCTACCGACTCTCATAGTTCCCTCAGAGCCACGTGACTGTTCATCTCACCTTCTCACAGTCACCAGATGTGACACCATGTGTTTGCTCCCAAGGGCCAGGCTGCATTGAGAGTCAGGTTTGCCCTGTGTCCAGCCTGGGAGTGCTCTGCCTGGCAAATTCTGAGAGCTCCTGGAAGGGAATTTTGCTTGACATTTCACTGTGTGCAATTCAGCGACCATGAAACAGCTAAGCGTGCAAGAAAGATCAAGGCATTTACAAGCCAGTGCTTAGTGACACTTCTTATCACAGCCTCGCATCCACTTGTCCCCAAACCCTGTCAACCACATAGCTGCCGATGCCACTTTTCTTCCTTCAGACACTTAAGCCATGGATGGCTGCCAGCTCAGGAAATATAGTTCATTCATCCAAACATCCGATCAAGGCAAAATGTACACCAACTTCAAAAATGTAATGCCTTCAAACAAAATAACTGAAATATTCCTCAGTAATTATTCAGTATTAATAACACATCAACATGATGATATTTGAAGGATAACAAGTGCAATAAACTTATTGATATGCTTTGTCTTGCTTCTTTTTAAATGTGGCTCTAAGCTATAAATAGGGGGAAACAGAACAGAGATGGAACAGAGAGAGGAAAGAAAGAGGAAGGAAGGAAGAAAAAAAACCAGAAAAGTAAAATTGAAATCTCTTTATACAATTCCACATCTGGTCTGTCCTGACTCGAGGTTTCCAGGACTCAATGGTATTTCTGTCATTCAAGGAGTTCCCCACTCATAGTCACAGTCTAAGAAATCACTCTGAGAGAGAGAGAGAGAGAGAGAGAGAGAGAGAGAGAGAGAGAGAGAGAGAGAGAGAGAGAGACTACACACCTGCTTCATTTGATCAGTTCCGCCTCTCCTCTCAGCTCCCTGCGTCTCTCAGCACATCTCACACAGGTCCAGTCTCCTCTCAGGAAGGTGACCAGGAGAAACCAGAGACTCTCACGTGGCTCGCTGGGGCTTTTGAGGTTTTTATCTGAAACAGTGCAAGTAAAATGCCTCCACTTAACTGGGACAAGGGTCATTTAAAAAAAACAGCAATAATAGGATAATTTTCTTCTTACAGTGTTTTATGAATGCATCAAAAAAAGAAGAATGCACATGGTTTTTCTCCTTGGAATACATTTATATCTGAATATATTTAAAGAAAACTTTATTTTTCCCATCCTGCTAAATATTATATGCCTCAACATTATTTTATATCTATAAATGACTATAGTTAAATTGTTAAAATCCTAAAAATACACCATGTGGAATAGAACCTTTAGAAAGGAAAAGGGTTCTATCACGGTATCTTGCCAAATTCTACAGATGCAGTCTTCCCATCTATATATCCAATGGACATATGGAGCTGCCTTACCCCACAGTCTAGCTGACCTCTTCCTCCGTAGTTTGTAGTAGCTTCAGTATTCACATCAAAAGACAGTCTTGGAATCTGGATCAGCTCTGGAGAAATGGTTCCTCTCTTCAGGTATTAACTAGAAGGGGAGGTCAGCTTGGCTCACTTCCTTGGAGAAGACTTTTTCCAGGTCTGCCACATCATAAAGTAAATGGTTGCCTGGTTGTATGCTTCAAGTTACGCTTGCATTATACTGCACAAAGTGTTGTACGGTTGTTTTGGCGACTTGCTTCACAAGTTTAGAGAGCACTGGAAAGCCAGGGCATAGGGTTTTAAGATTGTCATGGTCAGGAGCATCTCAGCCACAGGCTGCACAACAGTCTACACTTCTGTTTCTTCAGTTTCATCTGCTGATTTTTCCAACGTCAAACCACAGCCTTTGCCTCCTGAGTATATGGAGAGTGGCAGCATTTTTGGGGCAAGCTCCTCCTTGGTAAGCCCTCGAGCATGGATTTTGCTGATTCCATCACCCTTTTCATAAGTCCAGGGATTTGACCAGCCCTTGTATATTAAACCATCTATGCTGGCTACTAAGTACGCAGGGGAGAAAGTTTAGGAATAGAAGACATTTCTTTCATTCATTTTTAAAGGGGTCCAAGGCTTCAGAGCTCAGCGTGGCTGGGGGTCTCTTACCAGAAAGGACTCGTGTCCTTTCAGTCCTAGCCACCCCTCAGGGAAGTAGAGCCATGGCCACTGAAGCCAAGACACCAATATCATGTGGGACTATAAATAGAATGTAAAGGCATTGGGAAGAGGAAGACAGAACAGACACACTTCCTTGAGTGGCTAAACTTGGTCCATCCGGCTTCTACATATGCTCTCTGGTCCTGTCACATTGCAGAAACACACAACCATTTCCAAATATTTTGCATCCCCACACCTACTATCACCGAATGACTTGACATGGTTGGGGGAGAGAACTGAATCTAGAGGGGGGCTGAGGCCAAGTAGGCAGGTCATTTCCCATCTCAGCCTCCCTAGTATCCATCTGTCCCTCCTTCTTCCGTGGTCACAGAATCCTGGGCCAAATGCCCCACACATGGTCTCCACTATTTCCTCCCCTGATACAGCTTGTCACCTACCATCTACCACACAGCTAAGTCCCCAAGTCACCCTGCAGAGATTCTTACAGGCAGGTTTCCTGTTTTCCCAACACCAATAAAAAGACTGTGCCTCAGTCGATGTTCTCATTAAAAGCAGGACTAATAAGTGATGTATTCAAATGGCCCTTCAACTTAGAATGTTTAAACTTTACAAAGCATGAAAGTGAGAAGCAGAAACTCTACTTGGAATTTGGCTTCTTGCTCTGCTCCTGGCCAGTGCCGTGGGCTAAGGCTGTGTGTGGCCTGGAGCTCCAGCTTCCACTCAGCCACATGATCCAAAGGGTGAAAACCTGATCCTCTATCACACAAGGTGTTGAGCTGATTTCAAAGGTTAGGTTTATTAAATACATTCCTGATTTATAATATTTCCTACTAACTTATGATGGGTTTATTGGGACATTGCCTAATTGTAAGTTGAGAACTATTGTTCTTGTACATAAAGATTTATTTTAGTCGATTGACTTCCAGTTCGTGTGCTGATAAGCTTAATATCCGCAGGCCAGGTCAGGAGGCTGGAGTCGCGGGGAAGAGATGAGGCTGCTGGAGACAAGGCAGTTTCCCTGCAGGATTCCTCTTTCTTCTGGGAGATCTGTCTCTTTCCGTCTCAAGGCCCTCACTTGACTGATGAGGGGCATTCCCAACATGGAGGGAAATCTAGTCTTTTCAAAGTCTACTTATTAAATAATCCCATTTAAAACATAACAACATGGAAATACCAAGAAGAATGTTTGACTTAATATCTGGGTACCATGCCCTAGTCAAGATGACATATATATTAACCATAACCAACCTCCCCAACAGAAATGTATATGAGAAAATGTACCATGTCAATCACATGCCTGGGCCAGGACCCATGCTGTCCCTCCATCACTAACAGCTGAGTGGGGCTGTTCAGGGCTTCAGGGTTCCCACTTATCACCTCAAAAGCAGCCCCCAAGTTCCATGATTTCCAACAGTTGTCCCTTTCTGAGTTACTGTGTTGAGACTTTGCCCAGGCCAGGGTCACTATGTGAGAAAAAAATAATAAATAAACCTCAATACTTACAGTTAAAACAAATAACTTGGAATGGGTCATATACCTAAGAGAAAAGCCAAAATTATGAAAGTATTAGAAGAAAATATACATTCATGATAAGTTACCCAGTCTAGCCTTGAGCTCAATCTGTATCCAAGGCAGGCCCTGAGTTTGTAATCTTCCTGCCTTAGCCTCCTGGGTAGCGGAGATGTATAGGCCTGCACCACTAGGTCTGGCTTGATACTATTCTTAATAGTTAAAAACAGGAAGTACTAAACAATATAGTCCTGGCTGCATATATGTGTGACAAAATGCTAAAGGAATGTGTGGGAATAAGCTCAGGACAGTGGTTGATCCTGAGGGGTGTGGCAGGAAATACACCAGGCAGAAGCTTCCTGGGCACTTCGCAGTCTGGGTAACATCCCCAGACTAGCGGGATTGATGGCTCCTCCTCCAGGCCTCTCCTTTCTGCTTGGAGCATCTGCAGATCAGGTGCTTCTGTGTCCTCCTGCTGCAGTGGAGGCAGCCGGTCCCTGCAGCCACTGCCACTGGGGACCTCAGTGTACTCTCCACCCCTGGTTTACCTAATGTCAACGCCTTTGCAATTCCTCATATTAAATTCCTTTTGTTCAAATAGCTAGGAAGGCTTTAGTCAGCTGATTGATTAAAATTTACTTGCTTTGGGTTGTAATAGTCTGTAAGCATTTTATTACTATGCTTCCCAATAAATTATGAATCACAAATATCCTTGTCTTAAATATTTCATCATTTCTAAGAACAAACTCTGTATCAGGTCCTATGACCTCCCTGACTAAAACGCCCCAGTGCATTTTTTGGAGGGAAATCTCCAAAATCAAGCTTCCCGAAAGGCTCTCTGCCATATGACAGCCTCGCCACCACTTCCATGGGAGAATCCTAGAGGTTAGAGTAGCATTGTTTGATCTGAATATTGTGCCGTTCTCCTACTCCACTACCCATATGCTTCCTTCTAATTCAGAGAGAAATCCCAGATGGAATAATGAGCAAAAATCAATCCAGAAGTTGTCAGTGACACCGACATGCTTCCTACACAGAAAGTATATAGAGAAGTCGGCTAACCAGAATGTAACACTCATCTTTCATAGCAAGAAATAACATCCCTCCCATTATAGGAATGAGTCATCAAGAAAAACAGGCATGCACAACGTGAGAGGAAATCTATGCCAGCTGCCCACACAAACCAACATAGATTAGAGATACAACATACATACCTACATATACATACATATATATATATATACGTATGTACATACATACATATTAGTGTGTACATATACATGTGATATGTGTGTATATATTATTAATAACGCTATTTATATATAATATACTCTTATATCATTCATATATTAATATATGCCTTTGAAGAAAACCAATATCATGTAAGAAGATAGCATTTACTTCTACTTCCTCTAACAAACTTTTGGGCACTGCTTGTTGGTATTGCTAAATGGGACACGGAGGACAAAGGGTTAAGAGGGTGTTGGAGAATTAGGTCTGAAACCCCAGTAAACCTGGTAGGTGTTTCCCTATCTCCACCCTCAACCCTAAAACTCCTGACCCCCTAAGCAAGCCAGGAACCCAGCGTTCTCACCTCAGCATGACTGGCAATGGGTGTTAGACCCAAGTGACAAATTTCTCTGTAACCATCCCCATTGGACAGTGGATAGAATCACGTACTTCTGCTGCTCAGCCCCCCCCCCCAATTATACAAATGAGGTATTCACAGGTTGTCTGCACTCACCTATCTCCTTGCAGGATGCCCACTCACCATCCTCCCTGACCAACCCCCTTGCCCTCCCCTGCTCTCATCCTCCTGGCTTCTTTTCTCTATAAATGTAAGCTCTCCCCATTCAATAAAGGACACGTGGATACACTATACACATCTGCTCAAATCTGTGTCCGGAGAGCATAACTTTCATACTTCACTGGCCACACCCTGCGTCCACCCCCCAGCTCTGTGGGACCGCCCTGAGACAGCAGAGCAGTGGCCCATGACTGCAGCTTCCAACCTGCTTCTCTCTTGGGTGGCTGAGGGCGCCACCCAGGGGGAAAACGACAGTATAATATACCTTTGAAGAAAACCAATATTATGTAAGAAGATAGCATTTACTTCTACTTCCTCTAACAAACTATATAACTCTAGTCATTGGCCTATGGCTTAGAGTTCCTTCTTTTGAGAAGTGTACTTCCTATCCTTTTGACATTGGACTTAACCTTGAAACTTGATTTGGCAACAGCATGCAAGCAGCTAAAAGAGACCTCATAACCAAGAAGACTTTGAAGATTCTTTGAATGCTTTCATAAACTCTCTTGTTCTTTCCGTTCTGCCTCAAGAAAGGCATCATTCATAAAAGACACCTCCCTTTAGCCCTCTGGGTTCGAGCCCTGACCTTCAGTCAACATAAAAGATAAACCAGAAACATAATTTTGTTCTTATAGGCTATGAAGTGTTTTAGATCATGTTTTGTTATAAAACAGCTGACAAATACAAGGAACAAAGGACAGAAATGGTCTGAGGAATGGAAAAAATAAAAATTAAAAATAAGTAGTGTCTGGAGAGATGGATTAGCAGTTAAGGTGCTTGCCTGCAAAGCCTAAGGACCTGGGTTCAGTTCCCCAGTATGCATATAAATCCAGATGCACAAAGTAACACATGGATCTGGAGTTCATTTGTGGGGGCTACAGACTCTGGTGCATACATTTGCTCGCTCTCTCTCTCTTGTTTTGGCTTATTTTCTCCTCATTCCCACCCTGCTTTGTCCCTGTTTGGATAAATTATTTGGTGTTTCCATATTTATTGTATAGCTGTGAAATGAATTAAAAATGACATCAAAGAGAAATAAGAATTAGAGGTACAGTTCAGTAGTAAAGCACAGGCTTCGTGTGTTGGATGTGTGAATACTATCCCTAGTACCACATACAAAAAAAAATTTTAAAGCAATATCTTATTATTTTCTTGAGGAAGCAGAAGTTCTTAAATTAAATGGTAATTGTGTTTTGTTACCATATATATCAAGACTTTTTAAGTCATTTTAAGAGCCAGTTTTTAGAAACCAACCAATCTTGCTATAACTATTTAACAGTTTTGAGTCTAGCAATATAAATATTAAACTGTGTAATTTAGTTAGTGTTAAGAACATATACATTAAAATAAAAATGAGACAAGATTTATGACAGTAAATCTATTCTCAGAAGGCCTTGTTTCAATACATTTCATATGTTTCATTTCAGAAGGAGTTACAAATACATGAGAAATTTTCTTAATATTTTTGTGATTTGGTTATTAACTCATTATTACTTTTTCTAAAATTTGCAAGTGTTTGTGATAAGCCTGCCAGGCTTTGAAGAGGAGCTTACATCCCGTGGAAAGCAAGCAGGAGCCAAGCAAAGAATGAACTCACTACTAATAAGTGATGGTACTGCCAAGAAAATGCAATATTTGGGTGATCAAAACCAAGGAGAGGAGGCATCCTTACAGGAAATGGTTGCCAAACCTTTGTAGCTAGTGAACCACAGGTGAAAGGCAGTGTCCTGTGTGATCTGGAGGAGTAGGGCAGCCCTGGCACAGGGAAGAACAGTCTAAAAGTCCTGGGAAGGGAAGGGTTTCAGGGTGTCCTAGATCCAAGTGTAGACAAAGGGCAGGCAGAAGATTAGGTAGACTAATAAGCAGGAGTCAGTTGTATGCAGGCCTGATGGCTGGCAGGGAGTGGGAGAAGCCATGGGGAGCTTTGAGCAGGGAGGTACACCATTTATTTGTTTTTAGAGTATTCTGTTCACCTATTGAAATGGGTATCTTTTAAATGACATGTTGACAAGGCAGTGGAGGAACCAAACTCTTTGTCTGTTTATGGGAATGTAAAATGGTACAACTGCTGTGACAATTAGTGTGACAAGTCCTCATGATATTAAAAGAGAAGTGCCTGATGACACAGCAATTCTACTCAGAAGAGTCTAGAGCTGAAACCCAACCTGTATCTGAACAGCAACATTCACACTTATTTCCAGCAGCCAGAGTTCTCTAATGTCTATTCATTCTTAAATAGATAAACAAATGTGATATATACTGAGTAGGATTCATGTATAGGATTCTGGCTTTAAAAGAGAGGAAATGCTAACATATGCCAAAATGTATGTGGATGATGAAGATGTGAAATGCAGGAAGCCAGACAAAAGAACAAATTCAGTAGGATCCCGCACACATGAGGGGCTGGAGAAGTCAAAGTCCAAGATTCAAAATACAATGGTATAAGCCGGGCGTGGTGGCGCACGCCTTTAATCCCAGCACTTGGGAGGCAGAGGTAGGAGGATCGCCATGAGTTCAAGGCCACCCGGAGACTACATAATGAATTCCAGGTCAGCCTGGGCTAGAGTGATACCCTACCTTGAAAAACAAAAACAAACAAACAAAAAAAAAAACAAAATACAATAGTATAAATCAATCGGAACACACGTTACAGAAACGCAGGAAAGGCAGCTGGGAAAGGAAGGGAGGAACACAGGAGAGGTGGGAATCAACAAAAATCAATTTTGTTTGAAAAGGTCATAATGGACTCTAATATTTTGTATGCTAATGAAAAATGATAAAAATAAAGCAAAATAAGCAAAAATGTATTTAAAACAAAAATGAAGTACGGTGGTGTCTGTAGGTACCAGGGACAGTGGGAATAGAGATTGGGCCGAGAAGGAAGTTGGAACAATGGAAATGTGAAGGCAGCACAATAATGCCACTGGTACTAAAATGGTAGGGGTGGCAAATTTTATGTCACGTGTACCTTATTGCAATTAAAATGCTAGTCACTTTCCGAAGTACATATCATTGAGGTGTGAAGACTCAATGGGGAACTACTATGGAAGTAGATGTAACTGTTGGAATACCATGGTAACATCTCAAAGTGAGAGGAAAACAGACTGGACTAAAGAGGGCCAGTGTCCTGTCCCAGCAAGGAGGCCACCTTAACAACTGATTCTGTCATGAACAAGTATGGTCCACTTCCCCTCACAAGCAGATGAAAGAAGGATTCTTTTCCCATCCCAGCAAGCTCCACTTTGTCGATTTATTCAACAATAATAACAGGAGGGTTGGGGAGATAGCTCAGTGGCTCAAGGCACTTGCTTGCAAAGACTGCTGGTCCAGGATTTAATTCCCCAGGACCCATGTACAGCCAGATGCACAAAGTGGCGCATGCATCTGAAATCTGTTTGCAGCAGCAAGAGGCCCTGATGTGCCCACTCTCTTTCTCTCTTGTTGTCTCCCTGTCTTTCTCTCCTCTCCTCCCCTCCCCTCCCCTCCCCTCTTCTCCTCTCCTTGCAAATAAATAAAAATAATTTGGAAACTTGAATCTCACTGTTATTACTATTATTTCTTACTCTCTTTAATACTAAGAAGAGGACAATCTAATGAGCACTTGTGCTCTGTCTGGAGGTACATGTGAAGCCCACATGGCAGGAACTGAGGGGACTCCAGTACCTCTCTCTACAAGTGAGAACATCCTTCTTCGATTTTCAGGATTACCTCAGATTCCAGCTACTGCTGTGAATTATACTTTAAAATGACCAAGAAAGGACATCAGACCTCATATCTCTTCAATTCCAAACTTAAATGCTGAGATGGACATTGAAATATTCCTGAAGGCTAGGTGTTTTTTATTTCAAAAAATACCAAAATTAGCTGGTCTCTGAAGTTTACTCATTTCTTACAATATAAGTAGAAATGCTTGGGAGCGGAAATGTTTAGGGTTTTTTAATTTGGGGGATTTTGGAATATTTGCTTGTACACAATGAGATATCTTGAGAATGGGACCCAAGCATAGACAAAATTCACTTATGTTTCATAGAACACAAAGGTAATTTTCCACTATATTTGAGTGCTTCTGTGGAGATCAAGTGAAGAATGATTCACTTTTGGTATCATATGGCCACTTAAAACACAGTAGAATGTGAAGTCCTTTTGAGTTGTTGTTGGGAGATCCAGCCTGTATAAATGGCTTCTGGGAATCTTATAACCAGGGAAGTGCAGCTTCCACACCAACCCTCAGGTCTGTGTTGTAAAGCAATGTGCCTACCCCTTTGTGGTGGTTTGAATACAAAATGTCCCCAGGGACTCAACGTGTTTGGATATTTAACCCCCAGTTGGCGGCTCTGTTTGGGGGAGACATGGAGCCTTTAGAAGGTTGGG
>PVHP010000885.1:30284-70346 GCA_004024765.1 Zapus hudsonius
TCTCTCTCTCTCTCTCTCTCTCTCTCTCTCTCTCTCTCTCTCTCTCTCTCTCTCTCTCTCTCTCTCTCTCTCTCTCTCTCTCTCTCTCTCTCTCTCTCTCTCTCTCTCTCTCTCTCTCTCTCTCTTCCTGCCTCCATGTGATGCCAGCTTTCTGCTCTTGTCATGCCCCTCTGCTGGGATAGAAACTTCCCCTCAAAACTCTAAGCTGAAATAAACCCTTTCCTTCCATAAACTGCTTCTGATCAGGTAGTTTATTCTAGCATTAGGGAAGTAACTGATATAATCATAGAAACATTTAAGTCATAAAAATATATTTTAAGAAGACACTTGACAGGCTTGGGGCCAGATGTGAAGTGTGGATCTTATTCTGCCTGATGTGGCACCGGAACCTCTTTCTATCCTCATTCCCTAGTCCAGAGTGATGGTCTTTTTATGCTATAAATGAATACTTCCTCTTTTCTTTGGCTCTTATCTCCTTTCTTTATAACTTATGAAAAAAATGTATTGCCTGGTGAAATATTTCTGTGGATTCTTTCATTCTTTTCTGTCCTGAAAGGAACATTATAAAACAATTCCCACTGGCACACAAACAAATCACTTCCATTTGTGAAACAATGCATTTCTGATTTTTACCACACCGATTTCCTGAAAGTTATTTCCAAGGAATCTGAAAGCTGTATTCTCTGTTCAGATGGAATCGCTCCTTCCTAATGAATTAGCATTCAGAATATTTTATAGCTTGTTCAGTAGCCAAAGTTCTGCAAAATGTGTAACAGCAGCAGAAAATGAGAAGACAAAGAGGGGAAGGTCTCTGTGCAGCCCTGGAGGCCCGCTGTGTGACCTTGGCCTGAGCAGAAGGAAAATCCAGCTTCTAATTGGAAGCACACGTGCATTTAATGTCTTCACCAGCGGGGAGCCAAGACCGCACCTGGGCGCCCAAGAATGTGCTAGTTGACTTTTCAGCTGGCAGGTTTGCAAGACTGAGGCTTTCACACTGCTACTCTTGTACAGCAAAGAAGTCTCTAGTTAAATGAACAGTCTCCAAGGGCTCTCTAATGGAATAAATGAAAGTAATGTTGGGAAGTTAAACTTCTGATTTATGTTCAAGGGAAGAGCAGTTCACTTCAGCATAATCTTTTGGAACACCCCAGGCAAGAATGGAATTTTTTTCCACTAGATTTCCTTGGAATTCTAAATTAAATCATATAGCATTTAACATGTCCTGGACCACTGGCTGCATTCCGCCCTGCCTTTGAGCAAATAGTGGTCCTTCAAAGATTCCAACTAAAGTAACCAAGTTCTGAATGAGAGAAAAGCAAGAAAAAATGCATTTTAACCTTAAATATAGAATATAAAATGTGTATTTATATTATGTATATGTATATATAATTATACCTGCAGAGCTAATTTTATACTGAATATTTGGAAAGACAAGAAATGATTCTATATTAATGTTTAAACCACTGCATTGCCATTTCAACTTCTTATAAGAGTATAAAGTGAAATCACAGGCCCCGTGGATTACGCTAGCAGAAGGGTAGGAGAGCTCCTCAAGACATCCTATTTCAGCAAGACCTTTGCATTGGAGCATCAATATTACATTCAATAAGTAAAGCTAGTTATGTTAAAGCACAAATTCAATAGCTATACAAATGTCAAGAATTGTCTTTCATAGATTTTCCAATGAAAAGATTGCTATTTGATTTTTATTAAAGCCATATAAAGGTTGTACTCCAGTGTGCCTCAAATTTTCATATGCAATGTGAACATCTTGGTGATGAAACTGTAGACACAGGTGCCATAGGTCTGGCATGTGACTGGAGAATCTGCACTTTTGGCAACCATCCAGGGCATGCTGTTCACAGCAGTCTATAAAATGATGCACTTTCCTTATAATTTGACACAGAAAATGTTACCCACTGATTGATCTGTGAACAAAGCAGATCCTTACCCAGGGAATGTACACAGAGCTTTCCAATATGCCAAGAAGAGGTAGGAATTCTGCTAAAACCACGGCTGGTCAGAACTGTTCCTGACCCCTGGGGTGTGGCTTATTTTGCACCTCATTTCAGGTTCAAGGAGGCTGAAATGTTCAGAACATGGTCTGTCAAGAAGCATAAAGCATAGATAGAGCATCAGGTGACTCCCTAGAAAGAAAGTGGCAAGTTCTGATCCAGCTTGAGGACTGACTGAGGAGAGTTGTTGGCTGAGGAAGTCTGAGGCCATGCAGCAGGCAGCTCTTACTCCAGCAAAGTGAGGTGTCCTCAGGTGGCTCTTTGAAAAGAGAGATATATCCTGAGGTCATGTAGTGGTCTTCTGTCACATTTTCCTGCTTCTCAGTGAAAGGATGATGAGGATGATGGGTAGAGAGCTGTGTCCATATCTGAGTCTACACAAGAGCCTGGACACGGAGAGATGGAGACAGTTATCAATGATTCCTAGAGAAATCAAGTGAAATGTTTTCCAATGTAAAGGAGCAGTCCTGGAATGAATTATGTGTAAAATTTACAGAATAGAATGATCCCCAGCAATGACTCAGGGTCATCTAAGAAATGGAGATTTATGCTATGCACACAAAGAAAAGGGTTGGGAAAATATACACCAAAATTTTAACTCTATTTGTCAGAAGCATTTCGTCATTAATCACACATGTTTCTTCTGCTAACTTCCCTTGTTCCTGCCCTAACTCCACACTGTCCTGCCACTACTCTTCGACAATGGCAACCTGTTTCCAGCCCAGATTTTTCCGAGTTCTATATGCCTCATCTCCTTGCAGAGCTCCTGCTTTCTCTTTCACTGGGTCTTTTCGGGTCTCTGCACCCACCACTCCACCCAAACTACTTTTGCTAAGGCTGTCCATGACCTGCATGTTGCCTGAGCCACAGGACATTTCTCAGCATCTTCTCGGCTGCATCTGACTTGGTCGCGCTGTCCTTAACACACTTTCTCTTTAGCTTCTGCCAGTCTCTGGATTTGAAAAGTGTGTTGTGTATGTTGTAGCTTTTCCTTCTCTACTTACTCTATTTACCTGCAGTTAAATAGAAGTCATCAGAAGTCAGGTGGAGCACTCTCTCTTCCTCCTCGCTACTCTCCCACATCTAAGACCTCAGCAAAATTCTCAGCAGCATCTCGTCTAATCTCAGGAGCACCTAAACTGGGATGATGGATATCAACCCTCCGTGCTTAGACCCTAATTCTTCCCATTGATCGTTCAGGTCCATTTGTCAGATCATCTCTCTTTAGACATTCTACATTCGCTTCAAACAGCATTTCTAAAAATGCACTTTTATATTTCCTTCTAAAGTCTCCATCGTGGAAAAGTGTACCTCTACTCGTCTACTTGAGCTTCCCTCCCTCCTTCTTCCCTTCCTCCTTTCCTCCCTCCTCCGCTCCTTCCTTTTTCCCTTTCTCTCTGTATAGTATCTGTTTTGTAATTTTCTCAGTGACCTGCAACTGTGCATTTAGACTCCTTTGTGGACACAGGAAGAGAAAAGCTGCTGTCCCCTGCTTCCTGGAAGCTGCACACAGCTCTACTGTGACATCTGGCTGGTACTCTTGACCTCTAATTCCGCTCCCACTTTCTCTCTTGCATACGACGCTCACTCCTGCCTGTTCTCTACCCACCTGCTCATCTTATTACAAGCTGCTCTCTGGACCTGGCATTTGAAGACATAAATCACATCACCTCACTGCCTGCTGAGAAGCTTTCAAAGACTTGCCACTATGCTGGGGATAAAGTCACGCTGCCATCTCTGGGTTGGGAGATTTTGAGCGTTCTGTCTTGTGACTCTGGTGCAGTCTTGGCCCTGGCATTGTGCTGCTTCACAGGCCATCAGAGCTCTGCTAATACAACCAACTCTTCCCCGACACAAGGTCTTGGCACATGGAGGGCTGTCCCACCCATCCCAGATTGAATATTAGTTCTGGAATGTGGCATCATTAGGTGGCACAGGAGGGATGATGTTGAACATGCTTTTTCAATTCTAGAGCCTTATGTTTTATTCATTTACAAAGCATTGGTAAGCCACAAAAATCTACCTATAGTCTCATTGCTTAAATACAAATATATTGGTATTGGCTATAGTAGCAAAAATGTAGAAATAACCCAAATATCCATCAACAGGAGAGAAGGTGAATATACTGTAGTATACACACTAAATAGAGTATTAGAAGTTATATATATATATATATATATATATATATATATATATATATATAAAACAGTAATATGCAAATGAAAAAACATCCCAGTTACACATATACATTTTATAAAGTTTAAAATATACCTTTTAAGATCCTAACTAAATGTAATAAAAATAGAGGGGGTGATGATGAGTGTGGAAGGTGGACGTTGGTCACTTCCTGTCATCTCACATCAGAGCTGAGGGGATTGGGATGATTACTGCATATCTCAGTTCGTATTTCAATGATGGATTTATAGATGTTTATCACTCTGCCAAAAATGAGATCAGGGCTGAGAACTGGGTTGATGGGGAGGAGCACTTGCTTGCTGTGCAAGCATGAGGGCCTGAGAAGGCCTGACCTGGCATGAGTTTGATCCCAGCACCTATGTGAAAAGCAGGATGTGCTTGTAAGCTCAGTCCTGGGGGTTGGGGGGGGGGGTCAGAGACCAGAGAATAGCTGAGGCTCACTGGTCAGCCAGTCGAACTGAAAACAGCGATTCCAAGTTCAGTGAGATAATGTCCCTTGGGAAAATAGAGCAGAAAAGCCCCAGAGGACACAGGATACAGCCATCCACACACACACATTACACATACACACATGTGCTCCAAAAAAGAAAAAATAATAATAAAAAGAGCAAATAGAGAATCTCTGCTCCAACTACAGCATCATACTCATAATTAATCTAGGTCCATATACCTGAGGCCCAGTAGCCAGGGTAGAAGTTCAGGGGAGAAAGATTCAGGTGATCAGTGAGTACTAAGATATCCAGGATCCCTTGCCACAAGGACTAATACAGACAGCCCACGAAGGAGGATATACAACTGATCAGGGATGGGGAGGGGGGGAATTGGGGAAGTCGGGATAACAACGCATGGTTTGCCCACTAAATAATGTAACTCATTATGGACAATAAATATTAAATTTTAAAAAAAATGCAAAAAAAAAAGAGTCACACAGTCTGACATTAATCATCGCTCTCCAACCGATAGAGCAGTTGAAGTAGAGGAAAGGAAACTGTCAAAAAGACAGAGAGATAAAAGCGAAAAGGACGTGTTCTTCTGGAAGGCAGTTCAAGGTCATTATCACAGACAGCATCCAGAGATATTCTTCATCCTCATTTCTCCTATTCCCTCTTTCCTCTTTCTCTGGATATCAAGAGGATTCCACCCACCAGTTTGAGTTGTTTGGGACTATTGTACCTCCCAAATATGCTATTCTTATTGTGGTCACGGCAACCACCCAATGGTCTCATGTGAAAATAATGAAATGATCTTTCCAAAGTAATTTCAGTTGGGCTATTTCTTCTATTGATGTAATACTATAGAGCAATTGTCTTAGCATGTTCACGGAATCATGGCATTAATAGCCAGATCCTGACAGCATGCTCGGCACCATTATTGAGCTAGATTGTACCCAGTTGAATACTATGTTTTCATTTCTCCATCCATGAGTTACTTTATTAAATTTCCTTTTACAGATTTCAGCCCATGTCCCCTCATTTATCAAGATCAAATTGCATTTTAAAACATCTCTCCAACTATTTGTAATTCCTCCCTCCCCAGTTTTTATCATTTGCAGATGCATTCCATTAGAGTCCTTTCCACTTTCACTCCCAAATGCTTCAGAAACATATGGGGGAAAAAACTGAAACAGACACCAGTAAGCAAGTCAGAACTTTGTTACAGACTATAGCAAATGAGATAGGACAGCCTGAAAGAACTCATTTGTCGCTGCTTGGCTGGCAACTGTGACAGAAGCTTTTGAGAGCTCACAGTAGCTTGGCTTTTTGCTGTCTTCATAACAATTCCCAGGAACTCTGCAGATTGAGAAGGGAGATCATTGATTTCCTGATTTCCTAGGGGTTACATTCACCAAATGTTTTCCCTGGAAACGGATTTGGCCCCAGTCATGTCCCCTAGGAATCCTCCTCTTGAGAAAAATCCAAGCCTTTGTAACTCAGACTCTCTGCAAGGCCCTCTCAGAATGAGGCTGGGCGGCTGGCAGTCAGATCCTCAGCCCTTCTAGATTTTGATTAATTCATCAATTTGCTAATTTATTAATCTCTTCATTCATTTCAATGACTGCAGGGTCTAGTGTGCATTCCATCTATTCTGTTCAAGTCTAGACAATCTAAGTTGGCTATTCACACCTCTGAAGAGTTCCCAATGGCTCCTGTCTCCTCCCCAGTGTGGGCACTCTGCTGGAACCCATAGGCAATGATGATGCAAGCCAACATTTGTGATTTGCAAGACCTAGTATGTGGAAACTTAAAAGGCTGAGCAATAAAGGAAGTTAGGCTCACAGTTTCTGCCATAACAAAAATCAGAAGCCTGCCTCCATGGATACTGTGTCTCTATCCTCAGGAGCAGGGCTCTCAGAAAGCAGTGCATTGAGACTGTATCCTACCCTGCCCTGAATGTGACCAGCCAGAAGAGGAACACTTTAAAACCCCCTTTCAAGATGAAGCTCAGAACCAAGATCCGTGTGCCTTGCTGCCTGGGAGAAATCTTTGGAGTGGTCTGTTTTGGGGAGAATGGCTCCCTACATCTTAAGGCCTCCAAACAGAACACATTGAGAAGGAGTAAAACCCATGGCAAGCGTGGATGGTGATGGGGTGTGCAGAGGCAACCGAGTGGTTCTCTGGCAGTGGAGAGCGAGACGAGCAGGGAGCAGGGTATGGAGAGGTATAGGCATGGGTAATTCTCACATTTCTGCTGAGGGGTCACAGATGCCAGTGACAGCATGCAACTCAAATGGCATGTGGACTGTGAATAGGGTCCAAAGGAGGCTTGGCTTCCTTACTAGATGCCACCAAAGGGTCAAGAGTGGACTTGCATTGCCAAAAGATAACAAGGAGACTTGAGAGGACTCCTTCCTACCAGAGAGGTACGATACTGAAGCCCCTCCACACGCAGGTGAAGAGAGCAAGGGTAGAAGACAAAAACTAATAATAGCCTGGATTTGAGTAAAGAAAAAAAAACATTGATGGGGATAAATGAAACCTGAATGGGGCCACATTTGGTAGAGAGGCATATGGAATGTCCCAGAAGTCAGAATGAGGAGCAGTAACCCAAACCCCATGGTGTATATCCTGCAAGGGACAGCAAACACCATCTCTGAAGAAGGGGCAGATGAGGGCAGCAAGAGCTCTACCACAGGGCAGTTGGATCCAGATTCATAACAAGAAGTAGACAAAGAGCCCTCCTACGGGAGGTTAGCCACACCACATGAACAGCCGCCCACTAGATTCCTGGAGTGATTGAGAGCAGAACATCAGAACACACAATTGATTTTTCTTTACTGGTTTTGGTTTTCTCGTTTGTATAAATATAGTTTTTAGGAGTGGACACAGTGCTGCTAAACTGCCTTGGTGATCCTAGCTAATTCCTTTACCTGTCTTTAGCTCAGGGTCCTTGCTGCCCAGGTATATCTGTATGGTTGATTCCAAAGCAAAGTTAATTTCAAAACCAACAGATAACTGTATCCTTCTACTTTCCCCTAAGAGGCAACATAATAATCCCTCAATCGATGTGGACTGAGTGGCTCTTTTGTGCAAGTGCTGTGTGTCATGACTGTGCGAAGTGCTGTGGAAAAGAAAGAACAGATTAATAAAACTGATACAACCCCTGCCTTTCATACTCATAGGACATTGTTCTTAGAGCAAAGGTTGAAAGAACTGAAAATTCCCATTAAGGATTCTGCTCATTAGTACTGCCCTTGCCTTCTTCCCCATATGTTTAGTACAGCTCTAAGGCCAGCAGAGTACATTACCTCCTAACAACCATTTCCTCCCTTACTGAAGACTGCTGAGCTTGTTTAGGTCATCGATGATGCAGGCAGCCTCCAGAAGTCAATCACGTTTAGACTGAGTCACCATGGATATGCCATTCCTGTCTCCCAAATACTAGAACTTCTAACCCAGAAGTGATCTGACCCAGGATTAGCCAGTGGGGTGGGTTTGTAGAAAGATGTTCTCTTCCTGGTCAGAGGAAATCATATCATATATATTTTCTTGATTTTTATAGATCTGCACCCTCTGTGTCTGCATCAGAACCCCAGGCCCCTGGGGATCTGCCTAACTATGCCTCCCCAGCACTGGGATCACAGCAGGCCTGTGCCACCATACTTGGTATTTTACCATGGGTTCTGGGGATCAAACTTAGGCCTTCATGCTTGTGTGTCAAGAACCTTACCAACTGAGCTATCTCCCCAGCCCCCCTTTTTTTCCTGTTTTCTCTTGCCTCCATGTGTGCTCTCTTCTTTTGCACCAAAATCCCCATTCCATTTGCTCAGCAGTGTCTTTGTATCTAGACATGTATCAGTGGTCAGACGTGGAAGTTGAAGGATTCTGGGAAGGCTGTTTATGGGAGTTGACTCTTCTGGGAGGGGAAGCCTTGGGTCCTTTCTCCCTTCTTCCTCCCAGCTGACTAGAATGCAAAGAACATGGCTGGGGATGCAGCTAGGGCAGTGAGACACAAAATACTTAGGAGCAAAGAAAAGCCCCAGACTGACTCCAGACTCCTTATTCTGACAAAGACTGTATTCTCTTTAAGCTACGATTGTTTCCCAGTTACTGCAGCTGAACATACCTAAAGGATTTGGTTTGGGAGGGGACACTCATCCCACAGCATCACCACTGCCATGTGGATTTATGAACTATATGGACAGAAATAAATTTCATTATGAACCAACCCATCGATCAACTGTAAGGTCCAGAATAAATATCAAATGTATGTTTGAATATTTGCTATAATTCACCATTCCCCATCGTCAGACACTTCATATCAATCTCTTCATTTTGTTTTCTGAAATGTCACCACAAGTATTATTTCACTGAGCAGAAAGGAGACTCATTTTGCAAACAGGACAGAATAATCAGCTTGCTCCTCAAAGCATGCATCGAGTTTCTTCTTTGTCAGCACACTGATTTCCAGAAAAGCAAAACAACGAAAAGCAAAACAAAACATCTAAAGCCCATAAATGAAAAAGCTTATAAGCAGACTCTCCATGGGGTCCTCTATCAACAGATAAAAGATAAATCTGTCTCTAAGTGTTAAGATTCTGTAATTTTGTAAAATGTAAGGCTTGTAAAATCTGAAATCTTTCACATTGTATCACCCCCACCAAATTTTAAAGTATGGAAACTCACGAGACATCTAGCTGGCTCATTCATTAGTGCATAAGACTCTTAAGTTATAAGAGCGGTTTTTCTAAAACTAATTTAATTCAAAATGGTACATTATTTGGAAGAAATCTATTTAAAACTTAGACCATAGAAAACCAGTCCAACCCTGGTTTGGGCTGCTGACCCCTTGTACTAGACATTATTTACTACATACTATCCTATTATTTCCATGATTTAGAAGTTGGGTTTCTATGAAATCCCTTAATTCATGCTTGCTAGAGTCAAGTTTGATTTTTACATACATATTTCATAGATGATGCCGTGTGCTTGCCCTGCGTCATGTCAGGAGGCAGCTCGTGTCTGGCTTTACTACTTTTTGTGACACTAAATTGATCATGGAGTTCATTTCTCCATCCACACTTCACCTCATAGTTTTAGCATCTGATGACAGCCATTATCTGCCTCAGCCATTTCCCCGGAGCTAGCACAGTGGGATTTTTTTCTCCTTTTCTAATATTTCATCTACACTTATTAACTGAATATTTTTTGCACAGAAATGTTTTCCCTTACCTGGTAAAGCCATTTGACTACCTTGATAAATAGTTTATAGAAGAAAGCAAAGATGAATGCTCAGTTCTTTTCCTTTAATTCTCAGTCTTCAGAGTGATGACCTTGTCCTGGCTCCTCTTCTTCATAGCCAGCCTGAAAGACCTGAGGACAGCATATTCACCGCTATGCTGACCATACATGTTAATGAGTGTCCAGCTATCATTCTCCACAAACCTGTTCCCTGGCCTTGCTAAGCTTTTCTTTAGGTTCAGGGAGCACGAGGGAGCAAAACAAAGCAAAAATGCCGAACCTGGGCTGATCTTAGTGAAAAGTGTGATGCAGTTCCTCACTCCCCTGTCCCTGCCCCGCCTGGTCATCCCTTCAGGGATGTTCACATCCCACTTGGCTGAGGCTTGCTTCACTCCTATGTATGCATCTCCCTTCCTTGGTACAAACTCCTATGACACCCCATCCTCCTCTCAGTTGCCAACTTATCAAAAGTAGATGCACAATAGAGTTTCACAGTGGAGTGCTGAAGGAGCGCAATATATCACCTTCAATGTGCACCAAGAAGGACAGTAGTCAGTGTTGATGGGTGGGAGCGCATCCACAGCCCTTCACTATTACACTTTCATATCACTTTGTAATTGACTCTTCCATGTTTTATCCTCAACCAGACTGTGAGCTTTTCAAGCATTGGTCTCTATCTTCTTCATTGTCGCTCCTCTGGCACTCAGAAGAGTTCCTTAGCCGTGTTGTAAGCACTCAATAAGTACTCTGAGTATGAAGAATTAGTGAAAGTTTTCCATTGACTAAAGCTAATGCTACATATCCTAAACACACCAACCTATACCAGATCCTGGGATGGGAAACAGGGAAGAAATACCCCACTATGGTGACATATACCTCAACCATTGCAAATCAAGGCCTTAGAGAGGAAGGGTCAGGAGTAGATGTGTCTCTCAGCGTCTGCGCATGTGACAAACTCAGCAGTCGAACCACAGCTATCAAAGAATGATATTGTTTTGTGCCATATGGGTACTTTTGTAAAGAAAAGTATTATTCACATTAACTAGAACTCTAATCATTGAACCTTGGGAAAACTCAGAGTAGTTATGTATCGTTTTTTTAACTTTGGTGTTACTTATTAGAGATTTGTTGTCCCTCCATAGTTCCAAAACTGCTGAAGAACAAGAAAATTAATCATTCACTCAACTTTCTTTCATTCCATAGTACCTTTAAGAATAATTAATCCTAACGAATTTGCATATTATCCTTCATCAGTCAAGTAGTTATGGAAATATTGTATGATTAGGAAATATATGTATGTGTATGTGTATGTAGGTATGTATAACCAGCACTTCTTTAATAAAGACAGAGGCTTAGTGTTTCTGTTCATTTCCAGGGTTACTTGACAATATAGTTTTAATTGCTAAACTAAGTTTGCTACAAGTTCTAGCTATTCGAATCAGCACGAAGTTCAATATTTCCATTTAGTTGAGGCTAGTGATTGAATTCTTAAAAACTTTTGTCATATATACTGATTAATACAAACCTAGACTTTTAATTTACCCCAAACAAATATGATAGGGTAAATGTTTCCACAAAAGATACAGCTATTTCATTATTTATAATTGCAGAGATACAAGGTCTCCTTGTGTTATAGATTTAAATACTTAAAAATTAGTCCTCAGTACAAGTTTGAATTAAAAACAAGTACTCATGGTTGACCATTCCCTGTTAATACAAATACATACCATGTCAAATGCTATTGACTCTCTCCCAATTCAGACATATTCTTAAGGCAAAGCTTTGTAGATAGTAACCTCTCTCAACTATCAATGTTGCCTTGTACATTCAGTTCATTAGGAGTCATTCTACAGCATCCTCATGCAAACTACAGGAGGGCCATACCATGCACTATCCTCTCACCTCCTGCTGTGGGTACCAGGCTCTGTCATTGACTCCAACAGAGACTTGCCTCCTTGCTCCCTGTGGTGGTTTGATTCAGGTGTCCCCCATATGCTTGTGTTCTGAATGCTTGATCTCCAGCTGATGGCAATATTGGGATTGGAACCTTGTTGGAGGTGTGTTATTGGGGGTGCTAAAGCCAGTTTCCCCTTGCCAGTGTTTGGCACACTCTCCGGCTCCTGTTGCCTACATGATGTTGGTCAGGAGGTGGTGTCCAGCATCTGCTCATGCTGTCATTTTCCCTGTCATCATGGAGCTTTCCCTCATGTCTGTAAGCCAAAATAAACACTTTTCTCCCCAGTCAGTTTGATTACATTGTTTACAATGCAATTGTTTGATTACATTGAGATTGGGCCAGGTGATCTGCCTTAGGTCAGTGGGAAGAATTTGGACTTTTTTGAAGTAAGGGACCTGAATGCTGAAGGAGTGTCCTGGTCTTCAAAGTCAGATTTATTTCCCCCTAGATTAACAAGTTGGTAGCCACCTGGTACTATGAAGTAGAACAAAGGCAGAAAAGAGTGGATCATTAGATGTGCAATGCAGTTTTGGTTTTTGGAAATGCCCACAGGCAGTGGGAAGCAGGCTTGTTGAAGGACCTATGTGTAGGCCCAATTAAGCCATAAGGATGAACTGAGGGCTGCAATGGAGACCCAGTGGAGATGCCACACTATGGGATGGCTGCCAAGGAGAAATGCTGGCACCAGATGAAGTTATCCGGGACTGTGGGAAGCCTGGATGGAGGGGTGAAATTGGAACTCCAGAGATTGGACTTGGGGTTAGAGTTTGATGTTTGCCCTGTTTGTTTTAAATCTTGTATTGGTTCAATCTGCCTTTGCTATGCCCAGTGCCATTTTTTTTGCAGTAGGTGCCATTTGTTTTTGGAAGACCTTGAGCTATGGGAATGCTTGGATATCATTGGGTTGATTAAAGCTATGTGGGGACTTTTAAAGTTGGACTGAGTGCATTGCATTTTACATCATGTATGGTTATCAGTTTGTGGGGACCTGGGGTGGAATGTGGTGGCTTAATTCAAGTGTCCCCCATAAACTTGTATTCTGAATGTTTGATCCTCAGCTGATGGCAATTTGGGAATTGGAACTTTGTTGGAGGTGTGTTGTTGGGGGCAAGCTTATGGGTTTTAAAGCCAACTTCCCCTTGCCAGTGTTTGGCCCACTCTACAGCTGCTGTTGTCCACCTGATGTTCGCTAGGAGGTGATGTCCAGCCTCTGCTCATAAAGTCATTTTCCCTGCCATAATGGTGCTTCCCCTCAAGTCTGTAAGCCAAAATAAGCCCTTTCCTCCACAAGCAGCTTTTGGTTGGGTTCTTTCTTCCATCAATGAGAAAGCTGACTGCAACATTCCAGATCAGAATTTCCTGATTTCTTTTTCCCTTATTCAAAGGAACAAAGATGCAGTTTTCATAAAAGAGATTGGTCAAAAGACTATATTTCCCTTTAATACCTGTCATATTCCAAACCCAGTAATGTTTATTTGCTTTTATAAGATAGTTATTAAAAATGTGAACTTACCTCTGCGGTCCCCCTGGGTAGCTTGCCAACATTGAGTCAGTCACTGCCCATCTACCCCTGCCCTGCTCTGTCTGTCACTAGAGGTTGATTTCTTTTAGTCTTGGAAGAGCTCTGAGCCTTAGAACTAGTCTTGTGGCTCTAGCTCAGGCAGAGCACTTACCCATGGCATGAAAACAAGCCCTCCTGAGCAATGGTGCAAGAACTGGGAATTGCTTCAACTCCTTTAATTCTCTCCCTGGGACAGAAACTAGAGCCCTGTCCTGATCCCATCACTCCATTATGCTGTCTGAACCAGAAGCAGGGAAGAAGGGCTTCTGCTTAAAAACATAAAAAGCAAATAAGCCCCATTCCTAAACAAAGTGAGCAACTCATACAGGAACTCTGCTAGAGTCACATGTTTCTCAGTGGACATAGAGCTAGAAAAGGGATGTAGATGTGGGTAAACATGACCAGAAAAAGAATAGCCACACTGTCAGCTAATTCCACTTCCATTAGAAGCTGGAGTGGTCCTATGCAGATGCCAAGATGCTCAGTCTATCATAAAATGAGATCTTTGTTAGAATCTGTCAAAGGAGATCTTGCTAAGTGTCTTCAGAAGGTTTATCATCTTCCCTGGCTGAAGAGTCCAGTGTTATGTCACCTTTGTACTGGGCTCTAAATATCTTGGTGAGGGAAAAACAGCATATCCTTTTTCAAAGGTTTCCCAAAGTAACTAATCACAAGGTCAACTGGGATAGCTTCTTAAAGACCATCAACAGCTCAGCAAGGATCTAGGGCTTGATGAATGTGTATCTGCATAATGCTCACCTATTCTGCAGACAGAGAGAAATTATTCAAGAAATGACATGAGAAGTCAACATCTCCATTCACTTGAGCAGCTCTCTGTCTACATGCTGTGGGAGGAAGAGATGGGATAGAATATTATGCTAAGAATTAAAGTCTGTGCATATGTTAAAACAATGTATATTATAAAAATGATTCATCAATTATATTTGGCAACCTTGAAATATGATATATTTAAATTACATAAATTATTAAATACATTTAAGACATAAGTTCCATTTGCTGTTCTCATAGTGTTCTAAAAATAGATTGGTGTCACATTATGATCTTATTCTAAAACTTAATGTGGAAAGGCATAATTTCATTGCTGTGAAAGGTCTTTGATGAAGGGCAGAAAACTGAGCTTTTGGCACCCATTAGTCTCCCTCTTCCTAGTGGAAAATGGTCTCCCCCAATCCATGTGGCACAAGGAAATATCAATTACAAGGTGTTTGCTGATGTCTGAGCACAGGAGTAAGCAAATGGCCAGGCTTAGCAATCATGATATTCCTCATTTTGTCTGGTCCAAAAGTCAAATTAGACAATCCCCAAATAAGGTCATATCACCTCTAAATCACTTAATACATGGATATTGAGTGACTATTTTCCTTCTCTGTGGGATTTTGACCTGGTATATCCTTGAAGCATCTTTTTTTACTCATTTATTTTATTATGTAGTAGTTGTGGTTTAGGGGCACTGGCCCAACCCCTGTTCCAAGAATGGATCCAAAGTTTCCTGGCTGTGATATCATCCACCAAACTACAGTTAATCCTTTGCAGCAATGTGAAATACTTCTTCATCCTGATGGATGGGACAAAAGAGAACCCCTCTCTTGAATCAGCATCTGACTACCTAAATTATCGCCAGAATGTAACTAATATATGACATATAGAACCAAAAGAAGCAGCTATGGAGAAGGAGCCATGATCTAACCTCTGCAACACAACTTCTTTTGCAAACTATGTAATTTTGAAACCCATTTAGTTATATTTCCTATTGCTTCCAGCTCTAATATTGCAATGGATAAGGAATTTGATAGCAATAATTAGGATTTAAACCCTTAAAGGACTTACTTGACTGAGAAGAGGCGGGGCAGCAGAGGGCAGTGTGGAGCCCAGTGTTTTTGCACTGGCTGGTGACTCCTATGCAGACAACTGTCATTTACCACCTTCAGCAGCACTGTGATCTTTCTCATGGGAGAAAATGTTTTCCTAGATTTGCATCTCAATAAAAAGTAGAAAAATAAAAACTAGCAAAAAGCAATGATGGCTTTAAAGACAAGGATCTTGGATCTCTGGGCCTGCTTTACTCAATTCCGTCAGCCTGATCCCCACAGCACTTGAGTTCACAAACCCCAGAGAGGCCTAGAGTAGCCATATTCCTGATTTCTGGGAAGGAGCCTAGAGAAAGGAACAGTGTTAACAAGAGGGGGATTTGAAACATATTATCTCTGAGATCCTAGAGGACTATGACTGAAAAGCACAGAGTATCCTCAAAGTTTCTACTGCTTCCCTCGGATTACACTTTGTCGTTTTAGAAGTCAGCATGAAATTAGGAGGCTGTCATGATCACATGTGACAAGACCGCTCCAATTACCATTATTAATATGCAACAGTTTCAAATTGGCTCATTCTTGAGCTTTTATGGGCTCTATCAAAATAGCTCATGACACTTAGTATTCACATTTTTTTTCACTTTATTACAATAACTCAGCATTGCAGTGTCAAACCCAGCAAGAGCTGTCAGGGTATTTATAAGACTAGTGTGTTCAAAGCCATCACCAAGACAGGACATGGTACAAACCCAGTCCAGACATCTCTGTTAATACAGAAGCTCTGCAAGAAGAAAAGTAGCCAAAAGGGCAGCACAAGGCAGCATAGTTACTTGTGCTCTGTTAATAGCTTAGGTTTCTTCATCAGAGCATCAGGGAAGAAAAAAACTGAATTGTCCCCTTTCATAAAGAAACTAAATTTTCAAGGGTGATATAATCAACTTTGAGACAATACCTAAGGTACAGGAAAATTAAAGTTCTGTGTTAGACCTGCAGCCCATATTGACATTTCTGAGCCAATGTTTTAGTACATTTTACTGCCTGTGTCAGGACCAGCTTGAAGAATTTCTAAACTTATTACCATTAAAACTGGGTGAGTAAAAAAAAAACTTACTAAGCAAAAACCCTATGCAATTTTATGTGGCAATGTGTTGTGGTTTGAATATAATGACCCCATAGGCTCATGTATTTGAACAGTTGGTCCCCAGCAAAGTGCTACTCTTTGGGAAGGCTGTGGGACCTTTAGGAGGGAGAGACTTTCTGGAAGAAGTACGTCTCTGGGGCAAGACATAAGCTGTCACAGGCCAGCCAGCTTGCTGATTTCTTTCTCTACTTCTTCTCGGCTAATGTGAAACTGGTTTTCTGCTCCTGCCATGCTTTTCCCACCATGATCAACTCTACCCTACTGCATCTAGAAACCAAAATAAGCTTGTTTCTTCCCTAAGCTGCTTCTGGCCAGGAATTTGGTCCCAGTAATGGGAAAGTACTGATACATAGCAAAAGACAGCAAAACATAAACTTGGTTTCTTGCTATTTTCTCTTTAGTTGAGAAAGGTATTATGATGTGAAAGAGAGAACTTTCTAAGTGGAAGATGGCTCTGTTCAGATATAGAGCAATAATTGTAAGTAATATAGTCTTGGAGCTAGATTGGTATGAATCCATCCCTATTCATGAAGTTATTACCCTGATACCTCCATTTTTATATGTAAAATAGAGCTGATACCAGTATTGTATAAAG
This sequence comes from Zapus hudsonius, assembly GCA_004024765.1. Classification (NCBI taxonomy): domain Eukaryota; kingdom Metazoa; phylum Chordata; class Mammalia; order Rodentia; family Dipodidae; genus Zapus; species Zapus hudsonius. Next base: position 47,257 of record PVHP010000885.1, read on the forward strand.
TTCTGAATACCTCATGGTGTGACCATATTAAAACAGAAAAGCATTTATAGGCATACTAGGTCTCCATGTAAATTACCATGTCCTGTATGCATACATACTGACATTTTAGAAGATGTCAAGTAATATCAACTTAGATTATGGGTTTAAATAGCTTATTTCTGAGCAATTGCTGACCACTTTCTAAGAATTATTTGATTTTTCCAGATGACCTGGAACTTTAAAGGAGGGCTTATAACATGGAATTCCTATTTATATGTAATGTCTCATAAAGCTCAGTTTCTAGGAATGCCTGAATAAAACCTGAATTTCACAGTTACATATATTCACTTTTGATAAATGATTTTAAAATAGTGAATGTTACATTGATCAGCACATGACATAATATAATGACTGATGGACACTTCCCTTTTTCATTATAGCAAAACTCTCCTTACAGTGTAAGGGGCTGCTTCTTTAGACTTAGAGATTTTCCTGCACAAACAGGATGTATGTCAAGACTGAAAATTGGGTTACTGTGCAAATAGGGGAGAAGTGAGGAACACATTACTTAGACTCCTATTTTTAGTCCCACTGCCTTCCACATTGCTGCCAAAGCTACATGTAAAACACAGATGGGATTGTGTTATTCTACTGCTAATAGTCTTCAAATGGCTCCTCACTGCCTAGAAATGTTCAAACTCCTCCACAAACCCAAACCTGAAACAATCTGGTCCCACTCTGCCTTTGTAAGCCCATCTCCATCACTCCTTCTCCTACCTCAAGTCTGCTTTGGAATGTGACGTGTGCTGGCTGTATGTGCTTGGTTCCAATGACTGGAATACTTTCCATAGATAGCATGTTGTCTTCTATCAAGCTTAAATAGTATGCAATCTGAGTTATGTCTTATATTTATTTCATCTTTTACTTGCTTACAGGAAAAATTAATAATTTCTCATTTTAAGTATGATGTCAGAAATATAAGGGGAAATCAAAATAGACATCACCCCTGCTCTCTGTGGAACATACAGTGTAAAGGTGGAGCTAGATATATGCAAGATATGAAATACAACTATGATAAGAAAAGAAGCGTGCTGATGTATTTTTAAAAGGTTTCTATTTTTTTATTTTAGTTTTTTTTTTAGTTTGCATACAAAGATTTAGGTACCATTCATTCTGGCATTTTCAAATGCCATTTGAAACTCCCCAGACTCTTCCCACCCCTTCATTTTCCCTCTCCCTTCATTTCTTCCCCCTTCTTTTTACAGGTCATGTGAGTCTTTTCACCCTTCCCTCACCCCTCTTCCTGCTCACCTCTTCATACTTGCTCTTGCTTACCACGTTATCTTTATAGCTTTTATCCACATTTCCCCCTTATATATACATACTTATGGATATTACAAAGTAGGATCTGAATATTAGAGAGGACGTATGGTTTTAGTCTTTCTTTTTAAAAATATTTTATTATTTATTTGCAAGCAGAGACAGACAGACAAGAGAGGCAGGGGAAGAGAGAATGGGCACACCAGAGCCTCTAGCCACTGCAAATGAACTCCAGACACATGCGCCACTTTGTGCAATTGGCTTCCATGGGCACTGAAGAATTGAGCCTGGGTCCTTGGGCACTGGAAACAAGATCCTTAACTGCTGAGCCATCTCCCTGTCCCTGGTTTTGGTCTTTCTGAGGTTGGGTTACTTCACTTAATATGATTCTTTCCAGGTCCATCCAATTTCCTGAAATTTTCATCATTTTTTTCATACTGCTAACTAAATCCATTGTGTATAGGTACCACATTTTCATTATCTATTCATCTGTTGATGGGCATTTGGGCTGATTCCAATTCTTACTATTGTAAGTAGAGCAGCAATAAATGTGCCAGTAACTCTGTAGTAGAGTGTGGAGTCCTTGGGATATAGGCCCAGGAGCGCTCTATTGGGTCTTCTGGAAGTTCTATTTCTAATTTTGAGATACCTCCATACTCAAATTTTCATAGTGGCTGCAGTAGTTTGCACTTCCACAAATAGTGAAAAATAGCTTCCTCGCCAGCATTTATTGTTAGTTTTCTTGATGATAGACATTCTGACTGGGATAAGATGGTATCTCAAAGTGGCTTTAATTTGCATTTCCCTAATGGACATAGATATTGAATAATTTTAAGTACTTATTGGCCATTTCCATTTCTTCTTTTGTAAACTGTCTAATTCATTAGCTCATTTCATGATTGGCAATTTTTTAACTTAAATTTTTGGTGATTAAATTTTGAGGCTCTTTGTAAGTATTGTTTATTAGTCCCCTGAGTCATGAATGGCAAAGATTTTCTTTCATTCGGCAGGCTGTCCATTCACTTTGATGATTGGTTTCTTTGGCTGTGCACATCCTCTTTAGTTTTATGTAGTCCAAAAATAATTCTTGGCACTATTTCTTGTGCAAATGGCATCCTGCTCTGAGTCGAGGCCTATATCTTGGGACATTTACCTACTTTTTTTCCTCGTACGTTTCATTTGGGCCCTGTGTAAAGGCTAGGTGTGATTTGTCTCCTGCCAAGATGTCAGCCATCATCCAATGTCATGTTGGTGGAATTGAGTTGTCCCCAGCTCTCTCAATGCCTTTTGAAAAATATACACAAAATCTCTTTTGGAGAGTGAGATCAATATAGGTTAAATGAGACAACATTGCTATTTTGGCTAGCTCCTAATGGGTGTGGCCTCTCTGTAGCTCTCTGGTAGTGGGAATTTCCCATAGGAGCACGAGATCTTGGTCCCCATAGGATTTTGCCCACCCTATTCCACCCCAATGTGTCCTATTGAAGGCAAATAAGCTAAATGCTAGGGATATCAGTAACCCTAAGTTGATATTATTTATAATATTTCTAGCATTGTTGATTTTATAAAATTGAATATATTGCTTTGAAAGCAAATTATTTCCAAAAATTCCAAAGATGCACTTGGCAAAATCCTTTAAGAGTAAAAATAGGTGAGATGCTTGATTTCTCAGAGTTTATTACAAAGCAAGACATTTTATAGATGTTCAGTGCCTATATTTCCTAACTTTCTATTGACAACTTTCATGCATTGAGATGATATACCGTGATCATAGTCCCTTCCCACCACCTGCCCAAATCCGCCTCCACTGATTCTGTTCTTTCCAACTAGTTTCCCTTCTATTTTGATGTCATCATTTTTTCCTTCTCTTCTGCAGGTCTTGTGAAGGTAGCATCATCACCCACTGTGAGGTCATGAAGATCAAGGCTACTTTGTGTCTGGAAGACAGTATTGCAAGCACTCCTCTCCTTCTGGTGGCTCTTACATTCTTTCTACCACCTCTTCTACAATGATCCCTGAGCCTTGAAGGGTGGGATAGAGATGTCTCACTTAGTGCTGAACAATCCACTGCCACGCCTTCTCAGCACTTTGAAGAGTTTTGAGCCACACCAGTGGTCAGTAGGTGGTAGATTCTTTGGGAAGAGTGGGTTATATGTTAATTAAGAGACTGTTATATTTATATTTTATATGTATATATGGCATATGGTATGTATATATATGTATGTAGCATAGCATAGTATATAGTATGAGTATATTTATAGTTTTGTATTTATATTTTATATCTGTATTATTCCTATAGTTATAGTATGCACTAACTTGATATTTTTCCACTCATTCAATATATGAAGTATGTAACATGGACTTTTCACAGTGATAATTATGGTCATAAATATTTATGATACCTGCTTTTTATTTTCTTAGCTCAGAAAACTAAACTGTTATGAAAAACCTAATAATCCCTGCAAGACTTTCTTATCTGCTTACTGCACTCACCTTTTATTTGCATAAATATCAGATATTAATTTCTCCTTTGTGATTTAGGACATTAACATGCCATAACTAATTATAGTACTGGTCCTAGAATTGATAGATGGGGTGGCAGGAATTTTAAAGATGAGTCTAGAATCAAAGCGTTCCATCATTTTTGATAGAATCAGAGCAAAACTTTCCATTCAGTTTATATGAAACATGTTATAATAGATAGCAAAAAGGTAAGTAGTCTCTCTCCATTCTAAAATTAGGGTTTTTGTGTTTTTACTAAACTCCTTTGTGGGAGCTTCTCATTGTCAATGGCTAGAATGGACATGAAGCCCCAGGGGGATGGGGGAAAGATGGAGCCATGGCACACACAGCTGTGCCTGATGTGTTCTGGCAACCCTGCCTGCTGCTACCGAAGGAGCTCTCACCTGTTTACAGCAGACATCCCAGCTCATTGTTCCTGTCCCCTACTGAGTTCCGCTTCTGGTTCTCACTGTTCTTTTTTTAAAGAAAGCTTAGATGACGGTTGCTTAGATACCTAAAGTACTTGTCTTGCAATATTTCATACTTCTGGCTCCTTCTTTCAGCTCCTTAAGTCTTCATAATCTCAAACACTCAACCTGAAATTTATGGCTGTGGTGAAACTAATATCCTTCAGACAGAAATAGCAGAGATGGCAGCATCTTTGCACTATTAAATCATTATTTCACAAGACGCCTCCTCTGTGATTCTGGAGAAAACAAACTCAGTATTTTACATTTGACCAAGGGTTGTTCTGAGTCTCTGCGTGTTCAGATGAGCCTCAATGGTGCACTGGCAACAAGACGACCACTCTGTGCCAGATGCCTGTGCATTTTGAAATTCTACAGATAGAAGCTGGAAAAAAAAAAAACCTCAAAACTGACATTTAAAACCTGCTCAAGTATTTCATCTAACAACTTTGTTTTTGATTATGAGTGAACTGGTGCATTTAGCTATAAGAATCAAAGCAGATATTGTCTGTAAGGACAACTAGGAACTCCCATAAACCCTTTTGCTGGCATTCTGACTGAGAAACTAGCCATTCAGTGTGCAGACTTGGACTACGGAGACTATGTTGTGAAAAACTCATTAGCCAGAAAGTTCACCCAAGCCTTTTCCATGGGCTGTGTTCCTGGACAAGTTTTAGTGCAAGCTTGCAGTAATTTAAGAGCAAGCAAGGAGTCCAAGTTCTTCCCTGCCTGTCCCCACCACATGTTTTCCTTGCAGCAGCTGATTCCCATTGGCAAGCAAAGAGATTTTGTCATTTTTGAACTGAGATGTTTCTGTGAAAACATCCAGAAGCTCACTAGGAGTAGAAAAGAGAGCCATATAGTCCTAAGCAAGCAAAGACTGAAACATGAACATCAAGGACTTAGCTTTTAAAATGTAGCTTGGAGAGATGCCAAGGATACAGCTGCAGAGGACATTTGGGAGGCAGCTTTATCTCTGTGGACAAGTCACAATGGGAAAACAAGGCCAAGTCTTGAATAATTTTTGCTTCCTACCTACCATGACACATTTTGTGAATAGTTTTCTACCTTCCAATTTTAAAATATTTGTAGAAACCACCAAGTTTTTGGCCAAGGAGCATCTTGTAGAATTTCCCTGGGGAGGGGAGAGGATGTTGAAATCGGTCAGTCAGCACGATCTGGGTGAGAGTCTGGCTGTTGTTTACTTCCCATGTCACCAATATGACCCATCCTTGGAGGCAATGGTCTTATTTTACAGACCTACACCTGGCATACCGAACTGCGGCCCACCTGCTCCGAGGCCAGTCAACATGACACCTTATGAGCAACTTTCTCTGCACCCATAAAGAGGCCCCTCTATCTTTATCTTGTCCTAGGAGGTCTCCATACAGTTCAACTAGCTAAATTGGTGGGTGCTGGGCACACACTCTCATTCAGAACATTCCTAGTTTCAGTGATGCCCAATGGACCGTGTATAAACAGTAGTCTTGCTCAAATGCCTGTCATTGCCAACATCACATGACAAGAGGACAGTGTGTGTTAGAATGCTTGCAGTGCGGAGGCATCCATGCATTTCTTCACACTCAGCAGAGGTAAAGGCACAATTCCTGTCCATGGCTTCTTCATCAGACCCTGTGAGAAGACCACTCCTCTTAGATGTGTTTCCTGAAATTACAGGATTCAAGCCCATCTTTTTACAAATGAGACCCAAAAAAGAATGGCCAAGAGTCACATAGAAGTTCCACTTTTCTCTCATTTAATCAGATTCTTGTGAAAAGTTTACAGGCTCTGTGTGTCACAGATTGTAATTCAGTGAACCTGGCCCACAGCCCCGGGATCTGTGCTGTGTGTGTGGTGTGTGTGCATGTGTGTGTGCACATGCACGTTTTTTCATGTGTCTGATGGAGGTGATCTTGTTTGAGGCAGGATCACTTGTTTACAACATATTCCAGGCAATTCTCCTGTCTCTAACTCTGTTCTTGCCATAGGTGTGCTTGGATTACTGATACTGGAACTCCAGTGGCCAGTTTTCCATGGGATCTGGGAATCCCAACTCAGGTACTCACAACTGCATAGCAAGCACTTTATCGATTGAGCCATCCCTCAGCCCCCAAAGTCTAACAAGCCTCCCTCCACCCACACACTGATTCTAATGCAAGTGAGAAACACTAAAATCATTAGTAGAAAAAGCAAGTTTTCTTGATGCTCTCTCCGCAACAACAAGCTACCTCTTATGTTAAATCATAAGCAAATCTTTGGAACTCATGCTGAGTCACATCTGCTACAGCCTGGCTCACAGGCAACTAAGGAATTGTAATCATTTATTTAGAAAGCAGTGAAGGGATATTTATTTATAAAGAATTTGTTTTACCTAGAAAAATATTAAATCATAGAGATAAATAAGCAAACTATGTAACACTTGGAAAGCTGAGTGTCTTTGTTGAAGTAACTGTGTTTTTAAGAAACCCTATTGGGGGATGGAGGAAGTGAATGTAGAAATCCCAACAAAAGGAGAAAAGTGTTTTGCTGGCCTTCTTCAAAACTGAAGATTTAACCAGTGTCAGAACATACAGGAGAGAAAGGGAGGAGCTACCAAACCCATGTGAAGCAGTGGGAGAAGTCAGAGGATGTGATCATTGACTTCAGCTTTGCAAGCCAGAAAGTTGCTGATCCCAATTAATTTGCTAAAATTGTTAAGTCTTGGTTTCCTGTCAGTAATAAATAAGACTGCCCTGGTTTCTACCCTCATTGCCTTTGAGAATTAGCATGTACAAAGTCTTCAGCGAAACACTGAGATTTTTAACTTGGCTGATCTACTTCCTCATGGAGATTTAAGGATCTAGGGAGTTCCATGGCCAGTCCATTTGTGGTGGTTTGAATGTAAATTAGACTCATATGGCTGAATACAAAATCCTCAGGTGGTGATGCTGTTTGGGAAGGCAGTGGAACCTGGGTAATCAGACTGAGCCATCTTTCCAGCCCTCAAAAATAAAAACATATTTTCAAAAATAATAAACTTATTACAAATACAATCCATAAATATCAACTTTAATTGGTCCCTAATTATTTTATTACATTTTATCAGCATCTATATTTAGGATCATTTATAACTATTATATCTGACTAGTAGAAATACTATAACGTACATCTTTCCAGCCTCAAAATTCCTAACATCCTACTGATGCTTGAAATCAGCTGTGCTAATAGAATTTATACCATGGAAACCAAACACAGCAAGTCAGGTCTTGAGTCACTCAACCAGAAGTCAGCAAGCATGTTCTTTGAATGGTCAGATGATGACACATGTCAGTCATTTTCTCTGTCACAACTACTCAGGGTTACTGTTGTAGTGAGAACACACTCACAAGTGATGTTTTCATAAAATTTTACTTACCAAGGCAGATGGCTTCTTGATTGGCTGACCCATGATCCAGTCTTAACAACTTGGTGAAAAAGCTATTAAAAATATGCCAAATTCAAAGCATGTCCTAATACAGTATGGACATTATGTTGTGAAAATCAAACACTTGTATAAAGTATTCTTTGACAAAATAATAATATAGCAATTAATTCTCATCTCAGTGATAATCAATAGAAATTCCAAAATTGCCCCTAGTCCATATCATCCTAATTGTTAACACCAACAAAGACATCAGCAAACTTTTTTTGTCAGGATTAATTTAAAAATATATTTGTTTCTAAAATAATCAATGCACCCCTAGTATTTTTGTCAGGTGATTGGCCAGTTAGCACAGCCATTTTTCTCTTTAATTTTTTTTCTTTTCACACCCCTCAACTAGATTTAACTCAAAACACTAACTTTTAGCACTTACTCTGCTAATTTGCTATACAAATTAGCATGCTTTCTGCTAAGGTTTAAAAAATTTTTTTTTTTTAAATTCAACCTGCCTTCCAAAACAGGCCTTCCTTCTTTCCTTGCATGTGAACCTAGAATCCTGGAAGATGGTGCAGGCTTTGCCGTGGCTATTACCTATGGCTCTGGCTCCCCTCCCGCTGTGTTGCTCTTTGGTGTCTGCTGCCTCCTGCTTAGACCTGAACGAGACTGTGCTTCTCCCAAATCACACAAGGTTCACTGCAACACCGAGAGAGAAATGACAGTGCTCCCAGAAGAGGAAGGATGAGTGTTTTCCAGAATCCCTAACAGATATCTCTTTGTGCTTATTATTTTCACAATTTGAGTCTTGTGACAATTCTTGAGCCATTCCCTGGTGAGAGGGATGAGCTTACCCATAAGCCACTATGATTATTTGCTAGAAGCATACCCTGATCAGGTGGGCTGAGAGAGGCAGGGCTGGCTACTCAAACCCAGAGGGTAGGGGTATCCTAGCTGATGACAGACTACTAAAGATGGTGGTTTATTTTTAGTTTAGCTTTTTAGTGAGAATTTATTTTCTCTGCAGCTTGAATCTCAATTATACTTAAAAGTTGCCCAAAAAGTCTAGTTTGAAGGAAATAATTGAAAATATTGTTAGATGGTTAACCATGAGGGTGCCAGTCACAGCAAGCAATATATTTGGAAACAAATTAAGTGTCTAACAAGAGACTGAATGAGGAATTAATGGTTTGGTTATGAATGCCATTTAACATGGAAAAATTTCTTTGAGATATTGTGTGGAGGAAAAGGCATGTTGCAAAATAATATTTTAGTGTCAAATAATACAGAATACCAGAGCTTATGAGTAAATAAAGCAAGCCAAGTTGTGTCTTTATGTGTGTGGGGGGGGGGCAAGGGAACTTAACCCAGTGAAGAAATCACTGGGCAGTTTGCTAAGGAGACAGGGAAATCTTTTAAATATTAAAATAGGGATATCATTAGTTATTCTAATTAAGCATTGAAAATTTACTCTCTGGATATGATGGCATGAATCCATTGGTCTTATAAAGAAGCCTCATAGCTCCCTAATTATAGCTTGAGTTAATTTTAGTAATAATCCATTATTGACTTCAACCAGTTCCACCAATTGTGATTAAAATGCAGCATTTGGTTTTGATATGTCCTGGGCATGTATAATATTTTCTTTTTCATATTACTATGAACCTATATCATTTAGGGTTCAGCCAAAAATACAGGGGGCTATATTTGCATGTAAATAGAAGGAATTTAAATCAGATACTCAGAGTTGAGAAATGAGAGGAAGATGAAAGATAATCAAAAAGCCACCATAGATGGAGGGACAAAGGGAGATTAGCTACTGCAACACAGGTGAAGAGACTGGAGCTCCCGGTAATACCGAAGGAGGGACAACAGGAAGCACTGTCTGACTAGTGACCCCAGCCCATCCTTTGCTTAGAGAACTGAGGAAGCAAAGGATCAATAACAAATAGGTAGAGGCTGGTACAGAACCATGGTAACGAGGGACTGGAAAGTCCATTTATAAAGAATAGCATATTTTTCTCATTTAGAGTTTTATTTTCTTGTTTCTTTGTTGGGGGAAGGAGTGAATGGGTATGTATGCATGAGCAGGTGTGTGTATACTAAGATGTGCATATATGTACAGAGGCCAGAGAACAACCTCAAGTGTAGTTCCTCGGAAATGTTGTTCACCATTTTTTTGAGACAGGTTCTCATATTGGCTTAGACCTTGCCAATTAGGCTAAACTGGATGGCTAGTGAACTGTGTGGATCTTCCGATCTCTGCATCCCCAGTGCTGGGATTACAAGCATGCACCACTACACCAGGAATTTTTACCTGGGTCCTAGGAATCAAATTTCAGGCTCCCGTGCTTGTAAGTCTAGCACTTTACCAATTGCGCTATCTTCACACTTCTTTTTTTTTTAATTGTTTAAATTTTATGACAGTACTTCAATGAATATAGAAGTAAACTTCTGTAAAAATTGTCAGTTGTTTTTAAGACTTCTGTTGTATGAAAAGGATATAATACCATAAACATTTGGTCAGTGAATCACAGCTGTTGTTGTAAATCCTCCTGCATTGTTGTTGATCACTGTGGTACCTCAGAAGGCATGTGGAGATAAACCATCATGAGAAATAAAGTCAGATCCCACAAAGGTGGAGTGTTTATAGAAACAAATAAGTCCTTCCTGAGCTACTATGAGCTGCCTCTCATAATACAACATGGATATATTATTGAGTGAACACAATGGAGTCTTTCAAGGACACAGAGTGACAGTAAAGAAGTGGTTGAAGGTAAGAAAATGTCACAGTTCTAAGAGTTCACATAATTGTTCTCTCTCGGAGTAAAGCTTGATTGTGGGACAAGACTGGCACCAAGCAATTGACAGGACAATGGTGCAGGACCAGATTCCCTCAGTGTATGTAAAGAAGACAGCTCACTGCACGGGAGCACACAGACAGAGCTATAGAGAAGCATGTCCTTACCTCCCACACTCCATGAATGCACCATGATGCTAGGAGAAGGGGACAGGGAGACAGGGCAGAATCCAGTGGGCTATTTGGAGCAACTCTCTTTTGCTGTCTAGAATTTTTTTGGCAACCATATGGCCTTTCCCATTGTCTTCAGACATTAGTCACATATGTTCCTGTCTAGTAGGCATAGGTAACTGTGGATAACACCAAGGTGTTCCTTAATATAACCAGACAGGCTAAAAGACTGGGTGAAGTGAAAATCTTTTTTTTTCTGGCAAACTAACTCCCCGATGCCATGCATAGCTTTCACTACCCACTACAACAACCAAGGGGGCTTCATGCCTAGAGGTTTTGAGTAAATGAGTCATGCGTGGAACTGGGTCATCTATAGTTTCAAATGCTTGTCAGGTGCAGCCAGAGTTGAGGATCACAAACAAGAGAGAGCCTGCCCAAAACAGACCAAGGTCTTAACATCTAAAAGTGTTTCTTGATACGCAAACACAAATCTCCAACTGGGAGCTGCATTACAGCTACTCCATCTCTCCTGACCAAAGCAAAAACTAAATGGGATTCCCCAGTCGTTAACTTCAGACATTGAAGGGTCCACGTCATTTAACTCCCCTATTTAAAAGAAAGATTACTGGAAGCCTGTGTCTGCACAGCTCACCTTTCCTCCGTATGGAGCTGGGTGCAGAGGCCAAATAGGACAAACCACTGACCCACTTCACAAGCATGTTGGCATATTGTCGCTTTATTAGTTTTCAGTTTCCAGATAGCACATGTTCACATTGAAGTTTAGATACATAACCACAAAACCAAAAACACAGAGAAGTGTATTTGTCTAAATCTTGTTTTATCCAGTGGGCCCTTCACTACTCCCCTTCTCCAATTCACTGATAAAGAAAATGAAGAACTCTCTGGTTTTCAGCATAAATCTCACTTGCCAAGAAATGGTCTCCAGTGTCCCAAGTAATATCCTTAGTTTACAGTCCCTACACCTTGACGTAATTTCTGCATCACATACTGGACTCAGAACTGAATGAAGCAGGAGTTCCACTCACTCGTTCATCATTGTACTCCCAGGGCCCGACACTCAACCACATTTTAGAAGAGGCACGTGCTGTCATTTTTTAAATACATGGAGTAAAATATCCTAATATCTCTTTTACAAGAACATATTCCACTTTAGGGAACATGTGAGGAACCCATGTCACTGAGAGCTTGTATAACAACACCTTCCGAGATGACTTAGGGGACTAAGGATGTAAACAGTTACCTTCTCATTGCCAGGATAAAACACCAAAGGCAGCTTGTGGAAGGAAAGGATTTGTTTTCAGGTTACAGTCTTAAGAAGTTTAATCTCCTTGGTGGGGGATGCATGGCAGGAGCAGACAGCCAGGCACCGTATCTCCACATTAGCAGGGAGGAAGTAGTGAGAATGAGCTAAGTGTGGCAAGTAGGGCTGCACTATACTTCAAAGGCTTCCCCTGGCGACATACCTCCTCCAGCAAGGCTCTGCTTCCCAAGGGCTCCAACAGCTGGGGATGAAGTTTGAAGCTTAATCACAAACACATGAAGCTATGGGGGACATTTTAGATTCAAACTACCACATTTCACCCCTGACCCCCTTAAACTTATGGTCAATCTCATGATGCAAAATGCATTCAGTTCAATTTTAAATTTTCCCATAGCCTTTATCATGCCGAACAGTATTCATAAGTCAAAGTCCAAAATCCCACCTGAAACTCAAGGCAGTCTAACTGTGAGCCCTATAAATAAAAACATAAGAAACTTACTTCTAACACATAATGTCACAGAGCAAACATTCCCATTTCCCCAAGAAAAAAAAATGGTAGCATAGCAAGAAAAGTTTGGACCAATTCAATTTTAAAAAAATAAGCAAGCAAGCAAACAAACAAAACCAGAGAAGCAATTATCTGATCCATGTCCAGCATCTAGGGCTCATGATGAAGTTCTCTGGGCCCCAAAAGGCTTGAGCCACTCCACTCCTGCAAGTATGCTCTTTGCATTCAGCCCCATGGTCCAAGCAGATACCCGGTTCTTCGACTCTCCAGCTCACGTTCAGCTCTTCCAAAAGCAGCACCACATTGGTGACCTGCTCCTCTACCAGGTGGGGATGAAGCCTGTCACTGGCCTATGACTGCAGCAGCCTTTGCTAGCTGACTCTGGACAACAGGAAAATCCCTCATCCTTCCCTCTGGTCTGTTTCTTCCAAAAGAATTAGGAGACCACAGTGAACACATGTTGTTCAGCTTCAGCTCAATGGGGGAGTCCAGCAAGCTGAGTCAAGTCAGGATAAGTTCACTGCCAGCTCTCACACACAAGTCCTTGTTAAAGCAAAAGCTGGAGGTTTGCTGCCTGGCCTGGGAATAATTATACACACAGGTACAGCAAATCAGGTCTCGGGTCTGACAAATGCCCAGTACAGTGTGTTTAGGAATAACTGATGGTTCTTTTCCAGTCCCTTGCTTATAAAGCAAATATAAATCCTTACATTTTCCTTGGAAACAGTCAACATTTAGCTGAATCTTGCTTCCATAGAAGAAACTCAAAGATTCAGTGAGGTATTTATAGGAAAAGAGAGTGGCTAGGTCCATTTTTCTCACTATTGCTGACATTGTGTTATAATAAACTTTCTTGTGGAGGCTTTGCTATTTATTGGGCAGTGCTCACCAGTTCTTGGCTTCTATACTATACACACCAGTACCTACCATCAACATCTCCCATCTCCCTTCTACCTGAACACACACACACACACACACACACACACACACACACACACAAAGAGAGAGAGAGAGAGAAAGAGAGAGAGAGAGAAACACTACCACAAAAACTGCGTCTGATTAAAAAGTCCATTATCTTTAGTAGATTCAAACATAAAAGAATATTTTGTTAAAGGTTATTAAGTTCTTGACAAACATTATGTAGGTAAAAGAATAAGTTCGCTGAACAAGTTTTAATCCCATTATGTTCCTCAGGAAACTGGTTAAACATTTGATCAAGAATGCTTTTTCCTTCCCTGTAGGGGAGTATGAATAACATCACACAATAGTTCTGTCTCAAAACAGGTTTGGGGCAACTTTCTGGCTTCTATGGACACAATTCTTTGTATTTATTACCCAAGGGGAAATTTTCGCATGTGCTGCTACTGAGGGGAGGTAGATATAGCATGCCAAAAAAAATTGAGCTGACCAATCTTTAAATGTTATTAAATGCCTAGCAGGATCAATCATCAGAAACTGAAAGTATAAAAGTCATGCCCCCTTTTGTAGGAACCAAGCTTTATGGAAGATCAATTGTGTACCTCTCCAACGTAAGAATCTGAAACATTAGAGTAAAAAAATTTACAAAGACAAGATTCCCAACCCTGCCCCCATGAAATATTGAAACTGATCACAATTCAGTTAGCTAAAGGATGTCATTTTTGAAAAGGTTCTATTCCTAACCTCAGCCAGAGTAAAAACATAGATGGTGTGGTGGTTAAGGAAGGGAGGGGCTGAGGACGTGCATTCAGATTATACAAACAATAAAGACCAGGGCCCTGCCAGGCTACCAAGGCTATGGCAAAAGAGACTGGTGAAAGTCAAGGTTAAGGTGAAAGTCAGGGCTAGAGCTTGGTGGGTGCTACAGCTCTATTAAGAGCCTGGGGCTGCCCAGCCTGTACTGCCAGACCTCAGTCTTGGGGCCAAGCTGGAAGAAAGGGTGGTGGAGTGCTGGGGAAGACAGAGCTCCGAGACTACAGTATATAATCTTAAAATCCTGATAGCAAGAGTCTTGGAGTCTGAAACTAGGAAATAGGCTGACTCCTCAACCTTCCCAAGGCATTGGAGGCAACTTGTTAAAACACCAACAAAACAGGGACACAGTAAAATCCCTGAATAAATACATTATGAAGAGTAGAACATTATTGCTACAAATGGGGAAAGGCATCCAAAATTTTGTTCATATATAAAGCTAGTTAAAATTGTTCACTGTAGAACATTGAGCAGTAAATTTAGTTGCCTATACATGACTTATTCAAAACTATTTTGTTAGCACCTCAAATAGGCTAAGACAAAGTTTTGTCTGTAATGTTATGCTTTGCAGAAAATTCTGCCAGATTTGGGGATCAGAGAATTGGAAGATATTTTAAAGCATTCTTTACAGTGGTTTAGATACTAATCAGAATTAATATATCTTTAAAGTTCTAATAAATTCCTGCCTAAAATCTTCTAGGCTCATAGTAGAAAACTTCAATTTTCTATTTGGTCTGTCTGTCTATTTAAGATTCTATTCTACTGAGGTTTTCCACATCTACCAGTGAGCTTCATTAATTATAAAAGTATCCATTTCAAGTTTAACAGAAAGTTGTTCAAAGCCGACCTTTAGGATTTGTAAAGGTTTCTCTCTTCTAAATGTTCTTATGTCTGGGTTGTGTATCTGAGTTCCATTTGTTTATTCAAAAGTTTGCCTGGTGCTTTGTCTATTTGTTGATCCCCCCCCCATAGAATGAGACCTTGTACTTACTTTACTAGTATCCAATCCTTGTGTTTTATTTATTAATTCATTAGATCCTGCTTTATCTTTAATTTCTTCTTTTTTGTCTCTAGACTCTTGTCTGCATGATTCATTGACTTTTGAGTCAGGGACACAGCTACTTCCTGCCCTCTGCATTCCTATTCTCACATGGCTATGGCAAAGGGGCTCATTCTGATGGTCTCACCCAGGACCACACTGAGAATGCTGCACCCACACAGTGGGCTGGCTTCTAATTCATTGATAGTGTTAGATCCATTCCACTATGCAGCCTTGAAAGTAAGTGAGTTAAATTACACAGGCTTCTGGGCAAATTTCTATTAAGACCTGCTTTGTGAAAAAATATTATAAAATGTTTTCTAAAACCATTGCAAGTCATCAAGAACATGATTAAATATGAGTAATGTGTCCAGAGAGAAGGACTGGAAAGATAAATTTATTAGTTGCTTATGAGAAGTGGACACATAGGGGATATGATCACATGTAAGGTAAATTATAAATGTGTGTAAGTGAAAACAAAAAAAATCATAAAATATCAACTCCTTATACTTTAAAATGCAATTTCAGAGGCTTATATCTTTTCTATTAAAAAAGATAACAAATACCTTTATGATATGGAGAAAGCTTCTCCCTGTTGTAACAATCCTGAATGTTCCTCATTTTTCTTAGTATATATTTATAGATTCTCTATTGTCACAAACTTATTTTACATACAGATTAAAAATCTCTCTAAGAGAACTGTTCTGAGTTGAAAGCTCACAGCTCTGCAAAAAGTAGTGAGAGTGATGGTTTTTCTTTTCAGTCAGTCAGCAAGACCACAAAGATTTAGGAGGTGAGTTAATGATATTTTTAAGATGAACATTGTGTTAGAATGAGTAATTCGTCTATTAATCTAAAAACTGTTTAAAAATGCATTAGGGTTTCACAAAAATTGGCCTACCTCAATTTTACAGCAGTATAGTAAGCTTACAAAGGACTCAGAGAAGCATCAAGAAGATAATTAAGGGACTCAAAAGAGTAAAATTTATGAGGCAAAGTTAGAGGAAAGCTCTGATCAGCAAAGTAGTTGAGAAACCGAAAAAATAATTTTCACATGCATTAAAGCCTCAGAGAGAAGAAGGGGCAGCTGGTTGCAATCTTCATTAATGATGTAACCACAATGTGGTGTCAGGAAAGGAAAGAAATGGCAGCAAAGAGACTGGACAACCAAGAAAGGTCCTGATGGCAACATTTGTCAAGCACAGGGTGAGTTACTCAGAGAGGCTGTGGCATTACCTCCTGCTCTCCTCTGGGGCTGTTTCTTCATCTTTCTGGAATGGTTGAAATGGAACCCAGCCTGGAGAAGGGTGAATGTCTCCATGACCTCCAGGCTCTCTTTGTGCTGTATGTCTAAGACAAACTTGGACTCGAGTATGTTTAAAACTAAAACAGCTACATTGCCCTCCATCACCCTCCACCCAGTGTTCAATAATGGAGTGTTGACTGTAGAAGTTTACGAGTAAGCATGGCAAAGATAGGCTCCAGCCAGGGATTGAGCCAAGAGACTGGACTCAAGAGCCTCCATCTGGCTCCACCAAACACAGATGTCAACAAAGAAATTTCACTGTGCCTTGTAAAACTAATTAGAGTGCTTTTGCTGGTTTCCTAAACAGTTTGTCTTGCTTTGAAACATTCTATAAATAATGACTCTTAAAGGTGGCTTGAAACAGAGCCTTCTTGGAAGATGACCACAACTTATTTGTAATCATATTTCACAAATAGTTGCTTCTTTTCTCATGGGAATTATGAACTATAAGCATTAAATTAACACCTGTCATAATATAGCAATAAAAAAGACAAAAGAAATTATCCCAGGGCAAAGTGGGATAAAGATTAAGAAAAGGAAACAATATAGAGGAATTATGAGATGTATGCTAGGTTCATCAGAAGGCCTAAATGCCAGAGAAATAACTAATGCCTATGAGTCACAATGTTTTAAAATTTTAACTTGGGGTTAAAATGCACCACATCCCATAATATTATCCTCTTAACCATTTTAAGTGTACAATTCAATAGCATGAAACACTCCCACATTATTAGGCAACATATCTCTAGACATTTTTCATCTTGTAAAACCATACCCATTAAATGGCTCTCAGCAACACTCAGGTTCCAGGAACCAGCACTCTGCCCTTACCACCTTCTTTCCTTAAACAAAAACCATTCCAATAAAGTACTATTATTGTAACTGAATTACCTTGTTTATAATTAGACTACTTTAGACCCAGCATTTAAGAAATAAAAAATATATTAACTTAAAAATATTTCTATTTGCAAGCAGAGACAGATGGAAGAGAGAGAGAGAGAGAGAACAAACATGAATGGGACCACCAAGTCCTGTTGCCACTGCAAACTCCAGACCCATGTAACACCTTGTGCATTTGGCTTTGCATGGGTACTGGGAAAGCAAACCCAGGCTGTTAGGCTTTGTAAACAAGTGCCTTAACCAGTTATTAACTTTCAAGTATAAATCAGCTCTCCCTTGAAGGCAGAAATAACTTATTTATGCTTTAAAATGATAGCACATATAAATATATAATTTTTACATCAGCATATATAAACATATAATAAATTTTACATTCGACTTGTAGGAATTAGGCCAATGAAGCCATTCTGTAGAGTAAGTCTGCTAGTACTGAGACCATTAAAGTGTACAAATACCCTATGACCCTCTAACCTCACCGGGGAATATAGCTCAGTAAAATATTACACAGCCCAGAAGAATCTTCATTCCATTCTTACAGCTGCAGAGAATAAGTAATCTTGGTAGCCATGCTTAGCAAGCAGGTTAAATAAAATGTCACAGGAACATACTATTAATTTGTCTCTGGAAAACTACATTCTTAGAGTTACAAACTCTTCTTTAAGCAGGTCTCTTGACAGCTCCATCAGATGTGTGTGCATTGTCCTAGGGGCTTTCAGGTCACTTTGGCTTCCTGGTTACAGCAGGTAGTTTGATTTTGCGCTAACATTGTCACCAGCCAGTACCTTGCCTTTGGGCCCTTTAAAACAATTTTGGTGTATATGTGCAGGTGTGTGTCCCCTGTGTGCATACAGCAGCCAGAGGAGAACCTTGTGTGTGCTCTGTCACTGTTTCACCTTAGTTTCTTGAGACAGAATCTTTCACTGAACTGGGAACTCACTGTTTTTCAGTCAGACTGGCTGACCAAGGAATGCCAGAGCTTCTCTTGCCTCTGCCCCCGCGTCACTGGGGTTATAGGCCACACCTTCCTTTTTATCCTGGTGCTGGAAATTGTACTCAGGTCCTCATGCTTGCTGTACTTACACAGAGACATCTCCCCAGCCCCTTATGGGCTCTTAAAACATTTCTAGGAGACAATTTTAAACCTTCCCAGTAATTCTTGGCTGCTAATAACGCTTCAATAAATTCATTTCTGTTCAAATGAAGTAGAATTTCTATTTTATGCTCAGATTAAAAGCACAAGAGCATTTTATGTCTTGAAAAGGATGCTGAGATCATACTTTGTAGGGACCTAAGGGTAATCTGTGCGGGTAGACCATTCTTGGGCATTTCTTTCGTTTTTTTTTTTTTCTTTTGCTAAAAATAATACCTTAGTGTCTAGCATGTTTCATGATCAGTTAGTTGGGTATACATAATAAAACTACTTAAAAATAAATATTCAATGACATCTTCCATCAACTATGTATACAAAATGTTTAGAAATATAATCTATCCACACCATAAGGCACAAATATGACTTTATTTATACCAGACTGCTTGGTGCAAGACTTACAGGCACCTCAAGGGAAGCCTTGAATCATGTTCTGTTGATTTTTCCTTTACTTTATAGTCTTGGATAAAATGGAATGCACTTTCCTCATTTATCTAGTTTTACTTTAGCTTATGTGAAACTAACTCTGGAACCCAAGTAATATTAAGAAAGCTTCCCAGATACTCCTGGAGCAAAAACTCTAGCCCTGGGGTTGTTTATGATATCTACTCTGCCTCGTTTCCTACACAGCATTTTCTGTTGGCTCTCTCCAACCCATAACAGACATTTTCAACATCTAAAAAGAAAAGGGCAGATTTTAGTGACAGAATTGCCAAAGAACATATCTGCATTGTTTTAGAAAAATGTGAATTCTTGTTAGATTACCTGCACCAAGACTGGACCAGTAGAATTAATTAAGAGTCCTGGGAAGCCACTGGAAGAATATAGTCCTCCACACACTTCTAGCTATAAGATCCATCACCACAATGTACCTAAACTGTGGGACCACAGCATAGATTTTTCTCTTCTCCGTCCTTAATGCTGCCACCACCTGTACTTTGGGAAAGAAAATGAAAAAACAATTCTGTTCTTATTCAAGAAGATTACATCTGGAAAAAATGGAACATTATCTTTTATTCTAGAAAGGGAAATTAAGATGTAACTGTATTACTTTTGTTATTTAACTATTAAATGTTAAACTTGGGAAATGAAAAACCTGTATATGAGTGCTCACCCAAATACTCATTAGTCTTGGGTGAGTCATTCAAATAACATTTCTATTGCTTCACTAGGAATAATTTCTTTTTGGTCTACTCCCAAGTACAGAGCTAGCAACATAAAATATTACACATGAAGCCTTTTTAAGGACTTGAGGAAAATCATACAATTGTCAGGCTTAGCATAAAAATGTTTTGTCATCCATGTAATAACTATCAAGTCACAGAAACAACTTCTGTTCCAAAAACTGTTGCTACCAGACCCTGATCATGCTTCTTTGATAAATCTCTGTAAGTATTTGTCGAATGAAGACATGTATGAATGGCTGCAGAGCGCTCTGAGGCACCGGGACTGATTGATCACAGGCAT
This sequence comes from Zapus hudsonius, assembly GCA_004024765.1. NCBI lineage: Eukaryota > Metazoa > Chordata > Mammalia > Rodentia > Dipodidae > Zapus > Zapus hudsonius. The sequence continues at coordinate 67,270 of PVHP010000885.1, forward strand.
ACAGTGAACGTCCAAAACTCTGACACACAGAGCCTGAGGAAAGGCAGCCAGATCTGATCTGCTTTATTACCCATTATTCTCATCGAAGACACAGCAACTAAACCATATTCCCCCTCAGAATCCCTCGCAGGTGCTTGACTTGGCTCCTTGCTCTGTTTCCCAGGACTGTGCATTCTGGAATCTACGGCAATGGCATGGAACGCTGTGTGGTGACTAAATAAGGAAAAGAAGGAAAATGCATCACAGTCACTCTTAGTGACCCAAGATCTAACTCTTGCTTCTGCTATGATAGCAAAGCAGCTGAGAAGAGATACCAGGATGATTGAAGTGCAGTGTCCTACCTGGCACGATGGTGTTTTCACCAGAGTCATTTTTTTGTACAAGGTATTACTAACTGCTTTAATAACTGTTCAGTCTCTGGTGCATAAAGATAGAAATTTCTGGGCCTACGAGCAGCACAGAAATACAAATGAACTGGGAAAGATCTGAAAGAAGTGTTCCAAGTATTCTCCACACATTTCCTCTTTGTTCTAGATATACTAGTCTATTCAGCTTTAACATGATTCTCAAGTAACATTGAAATATGACAGGAACCACTGATTCAACAAGAGAAATCACGTTTCAGATTTAGTAAATTTTAATAGTGATGATTACATGTGTGAAGCATAGAGCCTTGATAGTTTGTCAATATTTGATATCAACTCTAAGCTCATGAGGTTCTTACTGGTCTAAATTTTATATAAGAAAAAAAAGTTTTGTAAAGCTTCATCATACCAAATCCAGTGACATTAGCCATGAGAAATTTTGACAAACTTATAATCTGTGAACAGTTCCTTGGCCATAAGTTTCAGAATTCACTATGGATGTCAAAATTCATGGACATTGAACTCCCTAATATAAAATGACAAAGCACTTTTATATAACTTAATGAGCGCCCTCCTACTACTTTAAATAATTTATACTTTAAAAACTGTAAGTGGTGGGCATTTCTGCAAATATTCAAAAAACATGCATTTAAAGTTGTTTGGGGGGCTAGGAACATGGCTCAGAGGGCATAGGAGTTTAAATGCATGGTCCCATAGACTCAGGCTTAAATCTTGAGTTTCCAGTGGGCAGAGCCCTACTTGGGAAGAGGTATGTCACTGGGGACAGATCTTGAGTCCTCCCCTAAGGTGTGTAGAGAGCAATTTGGAGCTGTGGCTGGCTATTCCATGCTCTTTTGGTGTTTGTAAGCTGTTTTTGTGGTGTCTCGCTGCTTGGATTTATGGAAATCAGCCAGTTTCTTCTGCCATTAATGGTATCTCCTGGTTCTGAAAGCCTGAAATAAACACTTTCCTCCCATAAACTGCTTCTGGTCAGGTGTTGGGCCCAGCAACAAGGAGCTGACTGCACCAGAGGTTAAAGTGCCTGCTGCACTGAGGACCAGAATACCAACCACCTTCATAAAATCCAGGAATGGTGGCATGTACCTATAATCCTAACACTGGGGAGGTCACAGTAGACTCCCTGGGCTCACTGATTTGCTTCTCTAGATGAATAGGTGAGCTGAAGCGTCAGTGAAAAAAACTATCTCCAAAAATAAGGTGAAGAGTGATTGAGGAAGATTCCTGATGTCAACCTCTGGCCTCCACAGACACACACACACATACACACACACTCACGTGTGCACGACGACACATAAAAAAAATTGATCTGCAAGTGGTTGACTCCACAGAAGTGTAGCCTACAAATATGAACATCCAACTCTGTTATTGACAATCCAACTGCCTGGAGAGTGGCCTCCTAAGGGTTACATGATACATAAGCTTGTCCATTAGTCCAAAATCTTTACTTAATAACATTTGCCAAACTTTAAGCAAAAGTTTTCTCCAGTGCATACCACTTAGGCCCATCTGAGCCCCATGCTTTTACAGGCCCATCAGCTCATTTTGAGGCAGCAGATCCCAGACTCTCCACTATTAGTCAGCCTGGGTAGTTCCTTGTCAAGCAGTTCTAGCAGACCTGTATGCTCCTGGCCAGGGAGCACTTCCCCATAGCATCGTTAAAATCCTATTATCTCTGGAAGAGGCAGACAAGCCAAAACAGGCTTGATCAAGTAATTTGACTAAAATTATTAATTGTTGAGATCTCTTTGTGGTTTTTCTTTCACAAATACATTATGCTACGAGTAGATTGGAGTATAAGAACATCTTGCCTCACCATAATAAATTTCAGCTTGATATTTCTGTTGCATTGTGCTTTTCCCAAGTGGCTGGGTTTTTGAAACATTTTGTCTGCTTTCTGTTTCTATTTGGTATCACTTCATAAACATGGCTTCTCGAAGTACTTAAAGCATTGTTTAGATAGATCATCCTAGCCTACAATTCATGGGGGTCCTCCTGCCTCTGCCTTCCAAATGCTGAAATTACAGGTCTATTCCACTACACCAAGCCTTAATCTTAATTCTTTAGATCTTTATTGTTAACTACAAATTATAAACACATCTTCCTTATAACAATATAAGTATTGCATTTGCTAGGATAAAGGCAAGAACAACAATTCATAGAGAACATAATTTAGAAATGTTATCACTTGTCCACACATCTGCATGTCTACCGAAACCTGGAAATGAGCTCTGGTATTTAAATTCAATGGTCTTTGAGTTACTGACTTATAGTTCTTACAAAATAGCATCAATGAATATAACCAGGAAAAAAAAAAGCTCAGGATTGATCTTTCTAGCTTATTTCTTACAACTAGATGTGGATCTAAATTTACCTCAGTAAGTTGAATTTACACTTTAAAATCTCCTGGGGGACATCCATTCAAACTACTATAATCCCCCCTCACCCCCAATAGATTTATAACCATATATATTATGTTTAGTCCACCTTTAAAGGTCCCACAGTCTTTACCAACTTTAAGGCTGTTCCAGAGTCCCAAGTCTTATCTGAAATTTCAGATTGTCTTTTAACTTTAAGTTCTGTAAAATCAAAACAAGTTATAAACTTTTAACATATAATGGCACAGAATATACTTTTCCAACTGCTATGAAGCATAACAAGGAAAGACTGGGCTAATGCAAACTCAACAAACAT